>JAULJZ010011741.1:0-14272 GCA_032270985.1 Heliamphora pulchella | reverse complement strand
TTTACTTCTACAGCTACATCAGTGGCATCGTCGATCGAGGCATCCTTCTTTTGGAGTTTTAGAGAGATTTTTCCATTCTTTAGTTAAATATTCTTTACTTCTACAGCATGTTTACGCTTTAGTTAATAAACGTAGTAATTTCCACTTATGATTATCTATTCTGATGTTTGGGATCCTTCACCTGTTACCTCTAATTCTTGTTATAGGTTGTTTGTGACTTTTATTGACTAATATTCCCGTGTCACTTGAGTTTATTTACTTTGTGCTAAGAGTGAAGTTCTTTCGTGTTTCCAAAATTTTCAACAAATGGTGCGTACCCAGTTTAATGTCAACATCAAGATTCTTCATACTGATAATGGGACTGAGTATCTTGATGGTGGTTTTTGCACCTATCTAGAGGCTCATGGTATTCTATTCCAGACGAGCTGTGTTCGCGCTCTCAAAAAAAATGGAGTTGCGGAACGCAAAAATCTTCATCTTCTTGAAGCTACCGGTTCTATTCTCTTCACTATGCATGTTCCCAAGTCGTTCTAGAGTGGGGCAGTCCTCACTATTGCCTATCTTATCAATCACCTGCCCTCTAGTGTCCTTTAATTCAACTCCTTTGGAACTTCTTCCCAAGTCTCCAGTTACCTCTTCTCTTTCGCCTAGGATTTTTGGGTGTACTTGTTTTGTTCACCTAAACACCCGGGTGATAAATTGGATTCTAAGGTTGTTAAATGTATCTTCATTGGCTACTTGCTATCCAAAAAAGCTATAAATAATACTCTTCTACCACTCGCAAAGTGTTTGTCAGTATGAATGTTACTTTTTGGGAGACTGAGTCCTTTTTTTGCCCCTCTGGGACATCTCTTCTGGGGGAGACATATCAATTGGAAGAAATGATGCCATCGCATACACAAATTCAGCCTAATCAGGAGTCTCACCGGTTAGCCTTTTCGAATCTTACACAGCAAGACCCTATTTCTATTGAGGGGGAGAATGAAGAGTCGGGTGAAAGGGAAACAGAGCATGATGTTGTTGGATGATTAGATAGAACTGACCTGCATACTTATTCTCAACGTCAGAAGGACTAGACTGCTCGTGCGCTACTACCACCTTTCTAGTTGCTATCTCCGCCCCCAGTTTCAGTTTCCTCCACTGTTTCACTTGGTAATGAATCTTCTGTTGTTAATCTTGATACTTGTGATTTACCGATTGCCCTTCGAAAAAGCATTAGGATATGTATTCAACATCTAATTTCACAGTTTGGCTCACATGATTCATTATCAAACCCATATCATGCTTTTGTCTCGTCTTTGTCTTCTATATTGATTCCGCATATTGGAAGGAAGCTATTGTGGATCCTAAGTGGAAAAGGCTATAATTGAAGAGATGATAGCTCTTAAAAAGAATGGTACATGGGAGTTAGTCTCTCTTCCAAAAGGGAATAAGTCAGTTGGGTGCAAATGGGTATTTACCGTCAAACATAAGGTAGATGGGCCAGTTGAGAGATTAAATGCAATATTAGTTGCTAAGGATTTTACTCAGACTTGTGGTATTGATTATCAGGAGACTTTTGCTCCAGTAGCCAAAATGAATTCAATTCGGGTGCTCTTGTCCTGTGCTACTACTGTGGGTTAGCCTCTTTAACAGTTAGATGTGAAGAATGCATTCCTCTATGGGGACTTAGAGGAAGAGGTGCATATGAATGTTCCAACTGGTTTTCCATCTTGTGAAACCGAAAGAAAAAAGTGCAAATTGAATAAGATTTTATATGGGTTAAAACAATCTTCAAGATCCTGGTTTGAAAGATTCTTCGCGATTATACTAAAATTTGAATATCGACAGAGTCATGCAGAGCATACTATGTTTTTCAAGCGTGGTAATAATAAGATTATAATCCTTATTGTATACATTGATGACATAGTCGTGACAAGAAATGATGCAAATGAGGTGTCTCATCTCAAGGTAAGTTTAGCTAAAGAGTTTGAAATGAATGATCTCGGAGCATTATGATATTTTCTTGGAATTGAGGTAGCTAGATCAAATAATAGCATCTTCATTTCAAATATATTCTTGATCTCCTAGAGAAAACTGGTATGTTAGATTGTCGACTAGTAGATTCGCCTATTGGGGCTAATCATCGCCTTAATAGTGATGATGAAGAACCTATCGACAAGAGTAGATTTCAGAGGCTTGTGGAAAAATTAATATATCTATCTCATACTCGACTTGATATTGCATATGCTGTAGGGGTTGTCAGTCAATTCATGCATGATTTTTGTAGTGCACATCTTGATTCTGTTTATCGTATTTTGCGTTATCTTAAGTCTGCCCCTAGAAAAGAACTTCTGTTTTCTAATCATGGTCACAAGAAATCAGAAGCATTCACGGATGTGGACTTGGCTGGTTCAATTGATGATAGGCGGTCTACATCGGGGTATTGCACGTTTGTAGAAGGCAATCTGGTTACTTGGCGTAGTAAAAAGCAAACAGTGATAGCTATATGAAGTGCAGAGGTTGAGTGCATGACTATGGCACATGGAATTTGCGAACTTCTATGGCTTTAAGTTCTATTAAAGGATTTGGAATTTGAGTGTGAAAAACCAATGGAGTTGTATTATGGCAATAAAACTGCCATCAATATCGCTTATAATCCAGTAAAACATGACAGAACGAAACATATTGAGATTGATAAGCATTTGATTAAGGAGAAACCATGCAATGGTTCGATTTGTATGCCATTTGTAAAGTTTGCGGATCACTTAGTAAATATTTTTACTAAAAGGCTTAGTAAGGTGTTTCACCTCATTATATGCAAGTTGGGTATAAGAAACATCTATGCATCAACTTGAGGGGGAGTATTAAGTTAGAGATATTATTGTACTCTGTATGTTAGTTTCATTATATAAATAATAGTGATAAAGGAGCTAACCCTAATTTTGATTGCTCTCTCATTCACCACCACAACAGTTCTCTCTCAAGCTTTCTTCACTTTTTTCGTCTTTACAGTATTCTTAACAGTATATCTTGTCTTAAATATATTGAATTGTTATAAATCTTTGGTAGTGGATAATTTATTACACATCTTAAAAGATTTATTTTAAAGCCTAATAAATTATCACTTTCTATTGTGACTTGAGACTTAGATTTCAAAGAATTTAAAAGTGAAACTTGTAATGTTTGGTGACTAAGCAATCTCTGTGAACAGACTCGAGTTCAATGGTTGAACTTGGGAGACCAAAATTCTAAGTTTTTCTTTAGATCCATCAACTTTCAGCACAATAAGTCCAAGATTTCCTCCCTAAGATTGGAGGATGGCTCGCTATGTGAGAACCTTTCCTTGGTTAAAAATCATATTGTTAAGTACTATAAGGACCTACTAGGTATGGAACATGAGCAAACGCCTGATGTTGGATCCTTGGTAGTCTGTTATAACAAGAAAACTTGACCCACGTCACGCAAGTGATCTTGAGAAGGATGTGATGGCGGAAAAAAATTAAGCAGGTGTTTTTGTCCTTAAAAACAAATACGGCCCCTGGTTTGGATGGGTATTCAGCAGGGTTCTTTTAAGTCTCTCATATATTTACCCTACGAGCTTCATTGTGTATCCACCCTAAGTGAGGGAAATACTCAACTGTAAGAAAACTTTTCACAGAAAAATCTTCACTACTCCTCTGAGAAGTGTCGGCTTTGGATTAAACCGGTGTGTATTTGAAGTACCGGCTTCATAGTTATCCAGTGCGTTTGAAATGCAAGCTTCGCATCAAACCAGTTTTGAAACTAGTGGAATTACAGTGTAGGTTCAGTGGAACTACTGTGAAGGGTGGATGTAGGCTTGGTTAATAGCCGAACCGCTATAAAATTCCTGTGTTTTATTGTTTCATTTTCTGCAATTTATTATTATTGTGAGCTAACATTTGTTTGAGCAGAAAACTTCACAAAACAGAAATAAATAACTTCAAGCAAAATGAAACATCAATGGCAGCAGAAACAGAAGACCATGTTCAGAAGTTACTACATAAATTACTTCCTAAATACAAAAATAGTTAAAACGATAGCATCCCTCTTCCCCTCTTCCCCTCTTCCCCTCTTCCCCTTTCCTTGCCTTAACCTTCTATTTCCCAATTTGCTGATGTAGTTATCCCGTGAAGCCTACATAAAGGACTTACTAGGCATGCTGTTCGAAAAAAAAAAGGGACTTACTAGGCATGTCCCAGAGTCATTTTGCACTTCTTCTCCTACAACTCTAACTGCTCCAGTTGTAAATTTATTATACCAATTATAAAGGAGAAAACGAGAGAGCGAGAACAGGATATAGGAAGCATAATTAAATAATCTATTCTCTTTTTTGGTTAGCGCGAAGTGTTGTATTTATAAAGATTATTACCGATATTTTTGTTGTCTTAGAATCCCTACTATTACTAGAATTTTTTATTTTCTTATATTTGTTTCTTTTTAATCCCTACATAGTTTTATATGTCAATGAAATATTTAAAATTATTTTAACGTTATAAGTATTTGGCATTAATATTAATCCAATTGTAGTATAATTTTCTTCAATCTACATTCTAAAATGAATATATAATTCTTAAACTTGCTTAATTGTTGACTTGTTAGACCTAGAAATATACATAAATATATAATTTAGCTCGAGTTTTTTGTTTCTTCCGAAGAGTTTCTTTTTCCAAGCCGACCAAAATTGTGATCCTTGCTCTCAAGCATACAAACATGAAGATGCCTCCAATAGACATTGTTCTTCATCACCTCTCCCTCATTGCAGATAATAGATAGGTTGGCAACTGGCAAGTTATTTTCTGCAGTTATCACCATTAATCTCTCCTTTGAACTTGAATAATCTCGTAATGTATGGACTGCATAGGTTGTTTCTTCCAAAAAAAACATCAAATACAGGTCTGCAAGTATTATTTTAATTATAAGGCATCCATAGCCAAATATTATGCTTATGGAAGACTAATTTGTAACATATTATCATCTCAAAAGGGAAAAACAATATGGGATTCTAGTGGTAGATAAAAGTGGTCACAACATTCGCTCTTTACATCTCTATTACATACATTGATCGACACATTTTCTTTGCAATAACTTGATTTCAGGAACTTATTACTTCATTTAGAATTCCTTAAAGTTCCATGGAAAACTTCCACAGCTGACAACTATTCTTCATGTTTCTTCCACTAAAGAGAAAAAGATCTCTACAGTGATACATATCTAGTTTTTTGAGTGCCAGAGCTACTTATATCACCAACAGTTACTTTCTGAAAGCATAGAGAAAATACTGAACCAAATAAGGCAATAGCTTGAACTCCTTCCAAGGACCTTAAATGTTAGAAAGTTACGATGATGTCCAATGATAAAGATAGGGGGGGACAATAAACCGCTAGAATTGCAGCCACATTCACAAATTTAATTGCTACCTGCTGTATTACCCTAACTTTACCTAACATGCTCTCAGATACTGACGTACCAACCAATTCCTGATTGCCCTAAACTATCAGCAATGGGATACAGAATTTGCAGTTGGGTCAGAGAAAGGGAGGGAAATTGAGTGAGAAAATCTAAAACGGTAGAGAAACTAATAACAAAAAGATAACCACTACTTTGAAAAGTTTCTCACGATACTTTGATCCCGTAGATCATGTGAACTCAATGCCATGAAATGACCAAATTTCTGACTATGCTAATAACTGAGAGATGCCTTCATTTATGCTCATGAAAGAGCCAGATAAATAATTAACATAAGAAAATGATTTCATGAAATGATCAAGATAATTATTCTAATAGTGAAGCTAATATTCAAACAGTAAAGCTATTATTCATAAAAATTCAGCCAAATGATGTCTTCATTTAGACGTATGCTAGGGCCAGATTTGGTCACTGGAGTTGATTCTACTTCACAAACAATGATAAATGGTTTGATTTTTCAACATTCCACCATGTATACGAGTCTCAATAATTTCCAACTTTACAGCAACTATACATACGAGACTCAATAACAATCGGAATCAATTTCGAAAAATTTAAGTTGTCTGATTCAGGGCAAATGGTGTTAGCAATAAGTAAGGGAATACTTCCACTTTTTAATTGCTAAAAAGGTACACGGCCATTTTCAAGCACACAAAAATAAAAAGAACAATAAAAGGTAAAAAGCATCACCACCCACCGGTGTAGCCTGAGTCACCACTATAGAAGCTTGAGACACTAACATCCTCTAGCCAAGACTGACTGCATAAAAATGAAATGAAATAAAGCAGTCATTATTAGGACAATAGAACCTGAGCATTTCCTTTTAACCACACAAATAGAAGCATCAAACATGCAACCAAAAAGTTTAAACAAGGCGAACAAAAAGGATTTCAGAACTGCAAGATTTTGGCTAGGTCAATGTTGCAAAACTAGGTCACTATTGCAGTTTGACAACTGAAATATAAAGCTGTTTGAGCAGAAGGGAAGAGCCATACCACAACTATGTCTATACCTTAATTTGTAATGGTCAACTAAAGCAATAGCAACATGTTTTCCTGACAAGATCAATTGAGAAATTTCTTCTCCACTGATCGACCTGCACTGTAAAAAAGAGGAGATGCATTTACTTATTTAAAGAGACTATAGACTCACACGCGGGTAATAACATTCTAATTCAATAATACGAATTTAGCAACAACCAAAATTTGAACCATCTGCAGAGAATATCAACCAAAATAATGCGTTTCTACAGCATCTTTGCAGAAAAAGAGAAGAAAATAAAAGTGATGCCTATTAGATTGTCAGAAACTTCCACCAAAAATAGCTTCATGACATTAAAACACAAAACAGCTCAATCAATTGGCACGAGCATACTAGACCTGCAATCTAGTACTCGCAGAAATGGTAACTTCATAACTTACGAAACCAGCTCTCTCTCTCTCACTCTCTCTCTCGCTCTAATCGATAAGAAGTTGCTCAAGATTCAATCTTCCGTTATCTTACTTATAACCCTGCATAACCATAGTGAGAAAGATTATCGATCAGGTTGGAGATCACTAACAAAGTGATGAATCATCAATATGGCCTCCATCAGACAAACTATTAGCCATATTCCTCCCACCACCACCACCACCACCACCACCAAAGACCTAATTGTCATAGAAGACAAATTCTATAGTTTAAAAGATCATTAGATATAAAAATGTTTCTCCGATTTTCACATGCAGAATTTATCTGAAAGTAAACAAATTACCATAGAAAAGTGGATGACTTTTCATATGACTCGGGTACTTTTTCACAAAAGTTCTTCTTTTGACAAGCAATTTTAAATAAATCCCAAAATGGCAGAACATGAACAGGAAAAAAAATAAAAAATGAATACCATGTCTGCTCTAAGGCATCGAAGACTCCTGATGTAATGAAGAATAGAAGGTTGAGCTTGTTTGCTTCTAGGGGTGTAGCCATGAAATAATTTTGTTTTTTTTTGGAAATTGAGAAGCAAAAACTTACATTTTTTGAATCAAAATAAGTTCATCAAACATCTAATCTTTTTCGTTTGCCTTTTCCTTTGTTTTTGCACAATGAAAAGTAAAGATTTTAAAATTTTACCTTTGAATCGAAATAAGTTCATCAAAGAAGCTCATGAAATTACTCCGAGAGCAAAATGAGCAATGCACATAGAGTTAGCTACCATTGGAAACTGAAGCTGACTTTGGGGGGGGGGGGTTGCTAACATACACCAATAGTAAATGTCAAGTGCTCCCAGAGAAGAAAAAAGTTAAATAAATTTAATTACTATAACTGCAAGCCTCACAAGTTGCAATCAACAAAATAATCAACCAAAGTCGGAGTCATAGACTCATATATAACACCCCCTTGCTATTATCATTTATCATAGTCAGAGTATGAACTTTGATGAAGAGGAAATGCCATGAAACAGAAGGCTGAGTGGGCCATTTCTTATTGATAAACATCCAAACTATTTACCCTTAGATGAGTAGATTGTACCTGTATATTAATTCCAGCTTCCATTGCTTTCTGAAATAGCATATCGACTCGCATAAGATCATTAGGCAATTGCTCCTGCAGAACCCAATATCTATTTTATTGTAGCTTCCAAGTGATTAAAAGCCCCAAGAGTAGATAACAAAGAAGTCCTTGTGTCACTGTGAAGTCCAAAAGGTTCAAATACACTCAGCAAAAACTCATTGCTAACAAGTTGTGATCCAGTGCATTAAGTCTTTCTTTGTTATTCAGGAATCTTTTTAAACAGTACTTTTTTGGAGGATATAATACTAATAAGTGGCTTCTAAAACGAGCCAACTCAAGGCAGTCATGAGCGTGAGGAATAAGGACATGCAGCCAAATCCAAACTTCCAAACCCAGCATTGGACGCAGCTAACATGGCAACAAGAAACACAGATCTCCAATAGCATCCAAAAGTAAATCACAATTCATCAAATCAAGCATACATGAAATTTGCAAGTATACTCCTTGTGTTTTATTCTAGATAAAATTGGATAGGATAGAAGGCATTAGTAATAGTGGGGGGCCCACATGTTTTTTGATATATCAAGAGATTATGAATAGGATTATGCATATAGTGAGAAATTTAATTTACATTTAGCTAGAGTGGGATAAAAAATGGAATAAGAGTTGTAAAATTATTTCTGACCGTTAAATAAAGAGAAAAGATAATTCGGAGCATGTTATTAATAATACCAAGGGGGCTTGACATTATTAACTATTAGTCCGAGTCCCACAATACAAATGTGAGACTCATAATACTAAAGGGACCAAAAAATATTTGGTGGGCCAACCTTGTCAATTAGTTCAATTTCCCCTATCCTAATCCCTCAAAACAAATAATAAAGTATAAACCCAGATTTCACCTCCACAGTAATAACCAATTTAGATAAATGATGACATGAATATTCAAAATGATTATCTCAAATATAAAACTTGGATATTAGGGTGGGTGCAAGTGACTAAAATAGCATTCGCATGATATTCTTGGAAGGCCACATACTCCACACTCTTTAAATAGTTCAATGTACAGTGGAATTCATATAAGTGGCATTCCAATAAAACGCACAAACACAGGCAGGTAAGTGATGGAAAAGATAACACTTAATGAGACAGGGTATCACCTTGTAAAATGTCTCCATAGAAAAATTTGGGTTTGCTCCTAATGTCACGGTAAAGTAGGAAAAACTAACAGAAAATCTCTGCAGCAAGTACGCCAGATCAACAGTCCAAATGCTGCAAACATGACAGCCAAATAAGATTATCAAAATCACACACATCCATATTAACATCAAGCAAAAGGTTCATGGGAATCACAGATGCTAGCAATAGGTTCAATTTCATGTTACCGTACCAAATTTGTATTGGCATTAATGATTGTCGATTGACAATTCCTGGCTTTCACAGGGACCAAAAAATAAGAACTGAAACAATCTCCATTGATCCATGTAGCATTGACATGGATTGAGACAAGGATGCAACATGATACGACACACTGCGACCATAAATCATAAAAGAAGCAGAAGTGTAGAACAAAGATACAACACAAAGAAAGCAACATACCATTATATTTTTATATTTTCATGCATAATATATATATATATATATAGAAAAATTATGTAATCTAATTTTTCTCTAAATATTTCTACTTAAAATGAAAAATATGGAAGTTCTTGATATGTCATGCATTTAATGCATATTCCCACTACTAGTTTTCTTACAATGTTTGGTTTTCTTAAACATTTACAAGGATGTTATTTTCCTATGAAGAAGTTGTCCACTGCATAATTTGCCACGCACTGGAAATGCGAATGATGTGTTATTTTTAGGAACTTCATATAGGACACTGGGTGGTTGAGTTGGGTTCCCAGAAATGCCAGATTTTACTTATTAATGTTAAGACATTCACCGTAGAGGAAATGTTGAGAATTGTCTGGCAAGTGCTGTCTAAGCCTCCAAACACCAAACTTATAATTTTCCTTTTTAAATTAAGACATTCAAGAAGTGTCAGTATGTTTATAGGAGTATCCGAGAAATGTGTGCCCAACATATTTGTACAACTTTACTATTGGTTCAAGGTTCTAACGTGAAGAAACTCGTTAAATCAACATTCATGCACAAACGGGATTTTTTAACACTGGGATTAAGAGGAATAATAAAATGACACCAGCACTTGAAAAAGCTTAAAGTCTGAACCCTATACAGTATACACCTCCGTAACCTGTGTTTGTATGCGATACAAAAAACTTGACAAAATCTCCTGTCTTCTGTTGAAGACACTTTCTACAACAAGCATCTAAACAAGAAAAGAGCTCCAGAGGTTTAAACTAACCTTTTAATAACAACAATTCATCTTGTAGAATGACTGCAAAATCCAGATTTTTGGATCTTCGAATACCGAATCTCGTGATTGGAGCAAGAAGGTTCCTATGACTAAAATACAACAGCAATAACATTGTTCTACAATGTTTCAAACATTAGACTACAAATCCAGATTCTTCTATTGCTCTTTGTATACCCACCCACATGTGATTGAAGCAAGAAGATTCCTATGACTAAAATAGTTGTTCGGGTTTTTTACAGTACTAATCTCCACAATTTAACCTACTTTTTTGTAAAGTGCAAATCCAGATTCTTCTATTGCTCTTTGTATACCCACCCACATGTGATTGAAGCAAGAAGATTCCTATGACCAAAATACTTGTTCAGGTTTTTTACAGTACTAATCTCCACAATTTAATCTACTTTCTTGTAAAGTGTGCTGCTACCCATTGAACTTAAGTCAGAAGATAAGTCACCAATTGTCCCAAAAGCTTAAGCTGTTAAGAAATGGGCCGATGAATGTATATCAAGTTATCTAATACTCCCCCTCACGTGTGACTCTGTCTCACATGTAGAAAGTTAAACAAACTAAATTAAACAAGTGCACCAACACACATTGTGCACAATAATAAATGTAACTAGGAAACACATATCACGAGACTTTGAACTCAAGACATCGTGAAATCATAGTTCTCATACCATGTTAAATCACCATCCCAAAAGCTTAAACTATTAGGAAATGGACCCAACAATATATATCAAGCTATCCAATATCAACTGCCAACCATGCGATGGATGGCTTTCTACATATTCTAAGCGGATTAGCCCTGATTTTATGATGCTCCATCTACTGGCCACTTACCAATGGATCAAGGCTAACATAAAGACATCAAACCATCGGAGAAATGATCCATCAGTTTTATCAGTTCAAGCTGCCTGCCCATACTATCTGAAAGGAAATTGATCTAACGAAAATACCAGGTTCTCAAATAACAATTTAACGACACACTTTCCACAAACAGATAATTGGACAAAGGAGTTTTAGCAGCAGGTTTAAACAGCCTATGCTTTCTATTCTAGCAGAACAGGAGATCTTTCATACTTCCTTACCATTTTAGAGTAATCAAAGCTGAAATTTGTACAGGAAGCCATATCAAAAAGTCAATAAATCCAAATATTCAACTGAAGAAAGCACCTAGTAGTGCAGCAGAGCTCCTCCAGTTCCCGAATATTACAGCTATTGATGCCAAGGGTTCTCAAAACCATCATAACACAAGCAAGACCACAATCCCAAGCATGTTGTTGGTTTATGAGCGGCACCTATAAGCAATAAACACAAGTAATTAAACTGAAGAATTCCTCTAACAAAGAATATATTGTTTCATGTAGATGCATTTGGTCTTTTATGCCAGCTCATAGAAGTCTTTTGCAAAATTTCAAGCTAATAGTGCCTCATATCAAATAAAAAGGAATGACTAGAATCACATGGACTTACTTCAACAAAGTGTGAGCAAGGCAAGGCTGCATCATTGCATTTCTCATTTCTTGATGACTGTTCAAATGGGTAGGCTTCGACCACAACCAAGTGATCTCCATCTGATCCATGGATATTTTCTTCATCCGTTTTCAAAATTTTATTAAGAAGAAGATACAAAGGCCACATCAGTGACCAAAGTAACCAAGGTATTACGGTAAATCACTAAAATTCAGACATAAAACCCTCTGAACTGTAATGTGTGCAAAATTAGCCTTTTCTTGAACCTCTCAAAATTATTCCAGGAGTTCCATTTGTTGTACCTGATGCAATTGTAACATAAAGGTAATGAGAAATGGGGAAAAAGTATAATTCCAGGTGCTTGCTTAACATGCAACAACAACTATCCCAACTCTTCATTTATCAAAATCTGTATAAAGTAAGTTGAACCACCAACAAAAGACTTCCGTTTATTGTAACATAAATAAATGGTCCAGTCATCCTATCTCTTCGTTTAAGAACTCCTAAAGATATGCATGAATTGTGATTCCCTTTACTTTATATTTATCAAACCATTGATTGTCCATCCATGTCATGCTACAAACCATACCCAGAATCATTCAATCTCAAATCTAGAGATTTGTAGCACCATTCAAGTAAATACAAATTCAGATCGTAGCAACATAAGCAAGGGTGCCAAAGCGAGACAGACCAATACACACTCTTTTATTGGTTCAAACTATAGAGTCCATCATACATTTAGTAGTAGAACCTACATTTTAACTAATGGAAAAGTGGGTATTGTTCACCCATCTTGTCAAAGTGGGTGAATAAATTTATTTTTCCAGAAGTCGTTTGATCACATGTTTGTACATCTCAACCAAACCAATAACGGCGTGCTCCATTGACAGAGGTATTGATACATTTAAAATGATCTTTCCATACAAAACTGTGCAGACTCGACTTAATGCTTCAATGGTCGTATTACAGCTGATTAATTCAGGCCCGTCATCTTCTGAAATTAGACCATCATCACATCATGTACAGATGGAATTTTTGTAAAAAAGAAGAAGAAGAAAACACGCTGATGCTCATTTGATTCAGTGATGCGAGTGAGATGGACGTTTCTCAGATTCAATTTGATGACTTTCTCTAAAATTAGCATCGACACAAGTTGTTATCTTCCAAACCAATCTGTAACTCGGATTACTATGATATAAAATAATAAAAAAAACTCCGATCTATCATTTAAGATCAGAGTAATTGATTCGAGTTCAACAAATCTGAAAATCTTAAATACCAGAATCAGAAGATACGAAAATCCGATCTGTAGGCGTTGAAATGAAAAGGAAATGGAAATTTGAAATCAATAATTTGTTAGAGAGAAAGAGAGAGATGAAAAAAAGCTTACGTTTAGGTTCGATAGCAGAAGGATAAACACGCGCTCGACCCAGAAGCCGACCGGGATGTCTTTTCTGAGACCTCTTTCTCTCTCCTTTTTCGTTTTTGTCTTCGTTTCCGTTGCTTTGTCAATTTTCGGTTGAGAAAAGGAAGAAAAAAACAAATGCAACGAGACAGAGAGAAAAAGCATTTGGGGAATTATTTTACTTCTCCAAAACAAAAGTAGGATATAGTGTCGTTTGAGATGTTTAAATTTTTTTTTTTTTTGAAGAAGTTTAGTTCTTAAAAAAAAAATGTAATAAAAAAAGTTAAATTGTTTGATATAATTTTTTGTATTATTTTTTTTGCTTTTATTGAAATATTGAAAATATTCTTATTTTTAACTTTTAAGTTGTAATATTTTTGTAGTGTTTAGGATATTAACACGACTTTTTGTTTTGTTTTGTTTTGATAAGTAGGATTAATTTTTTTAAGTAAGGGTAATATAAACTCTGTTTGGGCAATATGCTTATTTTCTTATTGGCAAATATGCCAATAAGCAAATAAGCAACTTTGTTTGGTTATCAATTGACTTATTTATTTATTTGACTTATTTTTGTTTATTTGCTTATTTTTGACTTATTTGCTTAAATGAGCTATTTTGTTTGGCTAAAATCTTGCTTATTTTGGCTTATTAAGTTTATTGACTTATTTGCTTATTTGCTTATTTGCTTATTTTTGGCTTATTTGGCAAACCAAACGACGTGGTTTATTTGGTTGCTTATAAGCCAAATAAGTCAATAAGTCATTTACCCAAATGGGGCCATAATCATTTTATTTGAAAAAAGTTAAGATGTTTGGGATATGTATTGACTTTTTTTTTGAATTAAGAGATGAAAAAAAATTTAGTTAGTCTTTTTTTAAAAATCAAACAAGATAGCTTAAAAACCAACTTTTTTTAAAAAAAAAAATTAACTTAAAAACTATTCCAAATAGACCCTTAAGAGGATATTTATAAAAATGGAAGAGAGGTTTAGGAAACACACATGGAATTGTTAGTAAGTTAGCTTAAAGTCAAATTTTTTGTTTTTAATTTTAAGT
>JAULJZ010011730.1:0-16386 GCA_032270985.1 Heliamphora pulchella | reverse complement strand
TAACACTACATGATAAATGAGTCGACACCTTATACCATTTGTACTGACACTTTGCATCAAATAGGTTAAAACTTAGTAACAAACTTAAAATTCTCAAGTGTGTCGACACCATTGAAGTTTAGGGTCGACACCTTAACTGCTTTGCTTAAGATATTTTAGGAACTCAAATGAGTCTCGACACCAAATATATTTTGGTTGACACCTCTAGTATTGGACTAGAATCCACATTGAGTCGACACCAATAAAGAATGGGTCGACACCTCCGTCCCTTTACGAGATTCATTTTGGGTCGACACCAGAGTACATTGAGTCGACACCAAGTGATCATTCAGGTTCCAAACTTCGGGTTCTAAGGGTCGACACCAAAGTGATATGAGTCGACACTTAGACATCCTCCGAGAAACCAAATGAGTTGACATCAAAGAAAAATGGGTCGACACTAGGATTTCAAGACTTTTCCCGACTCCAACTTAAAAGTGTTGCACCACAGGGTTTTGAGTATAAACAAATGTTCTTTTTGGAAACAAGAATTTTGGGTCGACACCAAACCAAGCTGAGTGGCCGTTTGAGTATTTCTGAGTCGACACGAGAATAAAATTGAGTCGACTCTAAATTACCTGAGCCTAAATCAGAATTCTTGAGTCAACACCAAATGAAGATGAGTCGACATTATTTTTTCGGTAGTTGATCTAATAAAATGGGTTGACACCAATGAAGATATGAGTCGACACCAAAGTCTTATAAGAAAAACTGAAGAAATGCATGGGTCGACATCAAATGTTTTATGGGTCGACATCAAATATTGAAATAAGGTCGATATCAACGAAGAATTGAGTCGACACAATTATTCAAAGAACCAAGCCCTAAATATTTTGTGTCAACACCAAACAACTTTGTGTCGACACCTGCGATGAAATTCAAATACCCACGCTGGGTCCAATGGTATGATTTCAAAGTATTAATTGCCTTCACCAACCCATCAACAGTTATTTACTTCATATGGTTATATAAGGAGTTAATTTTTAGAGTTTCAAACTTCTGAACACTGTTCTATTGCTTGAATTTAAAGCTCAAAATTTTTAAAAAAGTATTTACTGCTCATTTACTCCTCTAACCAATTCTCAGATTCTCTTGCTCATTTAATTTCAATCATTTGTAAGGAGAGCTCATTTAAGATGGTGAGTCACCCATGATCCTTTAAGCGAGTGAGTGAACCTCTTAAAGAAGAGCTCAAGAGAGTTTATAAAAAATAGGAGATTATTTTGTAAGAACTTCCTGAGGTTGTAAATGCTTTTGAATGCGCCTGTGTAGTATTCGATCATAGTGCAAATTCTCACGGTGCGACTTGAGGATTGGACGTAGGCTTGGAAGAAATTGAACTACTATAACTCTTGGTGTCTGGTTCACATTTTCTCTCTCTGACCTCTTTAATTTATTTATTGTTTTAATAATATCTGTCATATTTGTTTGTAAAATTAATAGGTTTTCAAAAAAGTTTTAAAATTGTTATTATTGTTTTAAAACCCAATTCACTCCCTCTTGAATTGCCTGAACTAATAATTGGTATCAGAGCTTGGGCTCTTATTATTAATTTAACCGTCTAAAAATATTCATGATAACCACCAGTATTGGACTTATTTAGCCTGAAGGTCAGTCCACCAACTGACCTCCTTTGTTCAATGAAACAAATTATAATTATTTAAAAGTTAGGATGAAAATCTATATTTAGGCTGTAGACTATTATTTTTGGAAAGTCATTATGAATTGACCAAAAAAGACTACTAAGACAGTAGAAGGGGTTTCTGCTCCTAAGCCCGAGAATGAATAGACTGAGGCTGATATAAGAGAGATACAAAAAAATGCTAAGTTTATAAATCTTCTATATTGCTCTCTTGACCTAAATGAGTTCAATAGGATCTCCACTTGTGACACTGCTAAGAAAATTTGGGATAAACTTGGGGTAACTCATGAGAAAATCAACCAAGTCAAGGAATCTAAAATATGCATGTTTGTTCATAATTATGAGTTATTTAAGATAAGCATGATGAAATTATTTTTGAAATGTTCTCTAGATTCACTGATATCATTAATAGACTAAAATCTCTTGGCAATATTTATTCTAATGCAGAAATAGTGAGAAAGATCTTAAAATGCATACCTAAAAGTTAAAAAGTTAAGGTGACTGCTATTCAAGAAGCAAATGATCTCACTACACTTAGCCTGGAGGAGCTTCTTAGTTCACTCATGAGTCATGAGATGAATATCAAGATGAATGATGAAGATGATAGCAAAAAGAAGAAGGAATAGCTTTCAAATCTTTCATTCTTGATGATGAATATGATAAAGACTCCACAAGTGGTGAAAATGAAGATCTAACACTCATCACAAGAAAGTTCAAAAGATTTCTCAGAAATAAGAAACAAAGAGGAAAAAGACTCTTCAAAAAATATGGGTACAAACGTGAACCCAATAAGTTCAAGAGAGAATCAAGCAAATTCAAGAGTGATCACAAGAAAAATAAGATCATTTGTTTTGAATGCAAGAAGTAGGTCAAATGAAGGCTGAGTGTCCCTAATTCAAGAAACATTTCAAAAGAGGATTTAAGAAAGCTATGCTGGCAGCATAGAATGAAAGATAGCAGCTCCAAAGATATAAAAGAGAAAAATGAATCCTCTTGGCCAAAGAAGATAATGAGGTACCGAATGACATTTTTTCTTTAGAAGAACTTCAAGATGTATTTGAAGATTTGCATGATAAAATAAGAAAAAATGGGTGCTAAGAATGCTATTCTTAAAAATATGATTCTTTTCACATCTTTTGAAATTGAATCTTTAAAAGAAGATAAATGTTTGCTGTCAAACCAAGTGTTTTCCTTAAAGAATGAAAACCAAGTTTTAAATGAGAATATTGAAGATCTTACAAAAATTATGCATAAGTTTACTCTTGGAAAAGAAAACTTGGATAAATTTCTTGAGATGTAAAAATGTATTTTTGATAAAACTGTTATTGGATACTAACCAAAGAAGAAATAAAAATTTTTGAGTAATATTTTTGTTAAAGTATCCTCAAATTATTTCAATACTACTTGCTTTCATTATTATGAGTATGGATACGCTGTCACACATTCATTGCCCATACAGAAAAACATATGATTTACCTATTAAAAAGGTTTGGGTTTCAAATGGAACATACCCACATGGAACTAACACCAAAGGAGCTAAGAAAGTTTGGGTACCAAAATCAAAACTTGATTTTCAAGGAAGGGATGTGGTATCTTGATAGTTCCTGCTCAAGACATATGATAGGTGACAAATTAATGTTTGCATCTCTCATGTCCAAAGATGGTAAATTTGTGACCTTTAGTGATAATAACGAGGGCAAAATCATAGAAATTGGTTGTATTGGTAAAATTTTTTCCTCTTCAATTGAAAATATTTTGCTTGTTAATGGTTTGAAGCATAACATTCTTAGTATAAATCAACTTTGTGACAAATACTACAAGGTTATTTTTTATCATACTAAGTATGTTATTGAAAACTCAATTGATAACAAAATTATTTTTGAGGGTCATAAGTATGAAAATGTGTACACTTTTAATCTCAATGACCTATTTAGAAATGATACTAAGTGCTTAGCTGCCTTGAGGGATAATAGTTAGTTGTGGCATAAAAAACTTGAACATACTCACTTAAATTTGATTTCAAAACTTTTTAAAAGAAGTTAGTAATTGGTTAACTACAAATTAAATTTGAAAAAGAAAAAATTTGTAATACATGTCAACAGGACAAACAAGTTAGAAGTTCTTTTTAATCTAAAATGGTGTTTTGTAATTTTAGGTCCTTACAATTATTGCACATGAACTTTTTTGGTCTAACAAGGACTCTTATCCTTAGAGGTAAGATATATACTTTTGTTGTTATTGATGACTTCTCTAGATACACTTGAATGCTATTCTTAGCTCATAAGGATGAAGGCTTTGCTATTTTCTCAAAACTATCTAAGAAAATTTGAAATAAAAAAGGTTTTCAAATTACAAGTATAAAAAATGATCATGGTAGATAATTTGAAAATAAAAATTTTAAAAAGTTTTGTGATAAAAGTGGTATAGACCATAACTTCTCTGCTCCTAGAACCTCTCAACAAAATGGTGTTATTGAGAGAAAGAATAGGATTTTGAAAAAAATAACTAAAACCATACTTTGTGAAATTAATCTACCAAGATACTTTTGGTCCTAGACTGTCAACACAACTTATTATATTATGAAAAGAGCCATGATTCGAGTTTCTCTTAAAAAAACTCCATATGAACTATGGAATGGGAGAAAACTTAACATCAATTATTTTCGTACTTTTGGGTATAAATATTATTTTTAAATAACAACAATGAACTTTGAACAAGTTTGATGCTAATCTGATGAAAGTATTTTCTTAGGCTATTCTATATCTAGTAAAACTTATAGAATCTTCAACAAAAGAACCATAATTGTTGAAGAGTCTATTCATGTTGTATTTGATAAAACTAATCTCAGTTCTTCTAAGAAATTTTGTGAAGATGGCTTGATTGACATAGAAAAAGGTGTTTAAGACATCTTCATTAAAAACCAAGAAGAGCCAAACCATGAAAATGATACAATTGTGCAGCATACTGAAGTTCAACAGGCTGCTGGCCCTTCAAACCAAGGAAATTTTGATTTGCATAAGGAATGGAGGTATGCTCATGGTCATTCAAAGGGTTTGATCACTGGTGACCCATCTTAAGGTATCAAAACTAGATACTCTTTACATAATATTTGTAGTAATTTAACATTTCTTTTTCAGACTGAATCAAAATATTTTGAGGAATTCAAAAATGATGAATTTTGGATCTTGACTATGCAAGAAGAGCTAAATCAATTTGAAACAAACAAGATTTAGACTTTAGTCCTTAGACCTAAGGAACACTTTATAATTGGTACAAAATGAGTTTTTAAAAATAAAATGAATGAGAATTGAGTAGTTCCTAAGAACAAAACTCAATTGGTAGCTTAAGGTTACAAACAAGAAAAAAACATCGATTTTGATAAAATTTTTGCTCTTGTGATTAAGCTTGAAGACATTAGGATGTTACTTGCATTTGCACACTTTAAAAATTTTAAATTTTATCAAATGAATGTCAAAAGTGCCTTTCTAAATGGTTTTATTTGTGAGAAATTTTTTGTAAAATAACATCTTGATTTTGAAAACCCAAATTTTTCAAATCATATTTGCAAACTCGCTAAGGTTCTTTGTGGTTTAAAGCAAGCACCAAGAACTAGGTATGAAAGGTTTAGTAAATTTTAAATTAAAAATGAATTTTTAAGAGAAAAAATTGATACAACTCTTTTTATCAAATCAAAAGAAAAAGACATGCTTGTTGTACAAATATATATAGATAACATTATCTTTGGCTCGAGTAATAAAATTTTTTGCAAAAACTTTGCTAAGTGCATGCAGGAGGAATTTGAAATAAACATAATAGTTGAGCTAAATTACTTCCTTGAACTTCAAATCAAACAAACACAATAAGGGATTTTCATAAATCAATTCAAGTACACGAGATTTATTGAAGAGGTTTTATATGTAAAGTGCAAAATCAATGGGAACTCCAATGTGCCATTCAACAAAGTTTGATAAGGATGAAAATGGTAAAACATTAGAGAAAAAGAGATACAAAGGTATGATTGGCTCTCTACTTTACTTAACTGCTAGTAGACCTGATATAATGTTCGATGTATGCATGTGCGTTAAATTTCAAGCAAATCATAAATATTCACATGTGATTACTGTTAAGTGCATCGTTACATACTTTTTAGGTACACAAAACCTAAAATTATTCTATCTTAGAGGTTAGCGAGAGAGAAATTGAACTAAACACTAAGAGTTATAGTGGTTCGGTTTCTTTTAAGTATACGTCCAATTCGAAAGACTCCACTTGAGAATTTACACTATGATCAAATGCTTCACAGACGCATTTAAAAGCCTTTACAGTCTCAAGAAATTTATACAAAATAATTCTCTATTTTTTCTAAACTAACTTGAGCTATTCTTTAAGAGATTCACTCACTCTTTTAAAGAATCAATGGTGAATCATTCTCTATTACAATAAATGTGAGAGAATAAAAAATTTACTAACAAACACTCTTTACAAATGATTGAAAGTAAATGAGCTAAAGAGTGTGAGTTTTGGCTAGAGGAGTAAATGGGCACTAAATGCTTCTTAAAGATTTTGAGCTTTAAATTTGAGCAGCAAAACAGTGTCCAGAGATTTAAAGTTCTAAAAATTAACTTATTATATAGCCATCTAAAGTAAATGACCGTTGATGGGTTGGTGGAGGCAATTAATGCTCTGAAACTATACAATTGGAATTAGCGCGATATTTAAATTTCATCGCAGGTGTCGACATAAAGTCATTTGGTATCGACACAAAATATCTAGGACTTAGTTTTTTGAGTGATTGTGTCGACTCAGTTCTTCGTTGGTGTCGACCTTATTTCTGCATTTTTCTCAACCACATAGTGGTGTCGACTCATCTCATGGAATATTTGGTGTCAACTCATGCATTACTTTAGTTTTCTAGGTGAGACTTTGGTGTCGACTCATATCTTTATTGGTGTCAACCCATTTTGTCATATCAGCTACTGAAATTTCGGTATCGATTTAAAAGCGTTGTGGTGTCAACCCTTGAAATTATAGTCAGACTTGGGACTTTTAGAGTCGACTCATCTTCATTTTGGTGTCAACTCAGAAAATCACAGACAGTCTCGGTTGTTTTGGAGTCGACTCATTTTCATTTGGTGTCGACCCAAAACTCTTGTTTCCGAAAGAAACTTTTGTGTTGACTCAGAAATCTTTGATGTCGACCCTTTTTGACTTGGAGTCGAGAAATGTCTTGTAGCTCTGGTGTCGACCCATTTCTCTTTGGTGTCGACTCATTTTGTTACCCAGAAGGTGTTTAGGTGTCGACTCATGTGAATTTAGTGTCGACCCGTAAAACTCAAAATTTGAAACTCGTAGGATCATTTGGTGTCGACTTAAAATACTTTAGTGTCAACTCAAAATGGATCTTGGTTTAATACTGGAGGTGTCGACCCAAAATCATTTGCTGTCGACTCATTTGAGTTCCTGAAACATATTAAACAAAGTAGTTAAGGTGTCAAGCCTAAATTTTACTTGTATCGACACACTTGAGAATTTTAAGTATACTTTGCCTTAAGGTGTCAACCCAATTATCAATTGGTATCGATACAAAATGTTCTTCACAAGAACACTGAGTGTTAACCCATTTGATGCAAAGTGTCCACACAAATGGCATAAAGTGTCGACTCATTTGTCATGAAATATCGACACTTACTTTTTTGAAAACAATTAAATATAATCTTTTTAAATTAATTTAATTAAAAAATTAAAATATAAAAATCATCAAAATCTAATTAAAAAACCATTGGGTTAACAATCTTTCCTTTTTTTATGATTATAACATTTTTTAGAAAACACTTTAAATGGAATGTTGGATAAGAGTTCTCCCATTATCTCTATGCCTTAAACAATATTTGTAATCACAACAAGGAGACATTTAACAGTTAACATAAAATTCATTTTCAATAAAATTTGCAACACTAGAAGCATTCTCTTCATTAAAACTGTGCATCAATAAAAAATGCTTAAACTTTCAACAGTTATGAGGGTTAACCATTCATACTATATTTAAACCATCCAATCAACACATTTAGCAAAACAGTCATAGTAAGAGATGACCAATAGTTATATAAAAATTGAGTTTTAACATTGATGAACACAAAATATTAAAGTCCATACTACAACGTATAATTATTTTTCAAAAACAACCAACAACCATCAAATGTATATTTTCAACCATTCACCAACATTCACACAGACATAAAACAGAAATGCTTTTCATCAACTAGAACCACAAAACAGAAATGAAAGTCTTAAAGGTACATATTCTCCTTCAATAATTAAAGAACTTCAAACTTCTTGATCTTCTTCTTTTTCTTCTCTTCCTTCTCCTTTTCTTCTTCTTCTTTGTTCTTTCTTCTCCCTTTTTAGAATCATCAAAAAGACTCCATCAAAAGTCATCCATCTACTTTTTGAAAACTTTTTTTTCTTCTTGCTTTTTTTTCCTTTCATTGGCCTTTTCTTTGAAGGAGGCTGCTTTTTCATCTTTCTTCTCAACTGGTTCCATGTCTGCAAATGTGGCAGCTAAGGTAAGGTCTACTTTCCTCCCCAGTTTGATTGCTTTTTCCTCTTTGGTTTCCTTGGACTTGAATTACTTGGCCCATGCTTCCTTGATCCATGTCAGATGCTCTTCCACCTTCCTAGAGTTCTGCTGGACAACAAGAACTACGCTTTCGTCATATTTTTTTTGGACTTGTTGAAGAATGTCAAGGTTGGCATCCACAATGGCATCAACACTCTTTTTCACTTTTTCGTTGAGTGACCTACCAGCATCACAGGCTTCCTCTACATCTATCCTTAGAATTCTAGTGGTCTTCTCAAGATTCGTAACAGACTTAAAAATGGAGGGCACTTTATAACATATGTCATAAAGGTCCGCATTAACCTTCTCACAAAAGGATGTTAGAGAAGAGGTCAAACCCTTAACAAGGGTGATAAGTTCAGCATATTGCTAGAAAGATGGAACATCAGAAGGAGTAAATGAAGGACTAGCTAGCAGCAGTGGGAGGAGGAGGAGGAACAAAAGATGAGGAGGGGCCATGAACATCAAATCTGGTGTGAGAGGGAATAGGGGATGAAGAATCAAAGAGAATGGGAGAGTGTGATCGACCAGAGGGAGGGAGAGGGATCCTTCAACCTTGGAAATTTGCATGTGTTTTAATGTTGATTTCCCATAAATGTTATATTTGGAAAAGGAAATGACCTTTTTAAAGAACAGATCAACACTAAAATGTTGGAAGACTTTGGTCAGGTATATGACATGTAGAAGAGAGGAGTTGAATTTAGAGTGAGATTGGATCATGTCAGAGATAAAAAGATGGCCAAGATGAAGTTTTCGGCCTTCAAGAATACACCACATGATAAAAACATGCATAAAAGATACATCCCCGAATTTGCCAGACTGGGGAAGAAAAATGTGGTTGAGGAAATAATGTAAAATTCAGATATGGGGTTTCAGGGAGTTAGCCACTAAGGGTTTGATTGGGTCTACCACATCAACAGTGAAAATTTATTTTACGGTATCATGAAAGGAGAAACTTTCGATGGTTTTCCTCTTTTATTTGCAGGGAACAAAGAGTTGGCCCTTAGGGAGACCGAGAATTTTATTGAAAAGTTCGGGGGTTAGAACAATGTCATACCATTCACCCAAGTGGTGATAGTGGTAACCAAAGGGTTAAAGATTTTGAAATGTGCATAGAAGAATTTTACAAGTGTGGGATAGTGAGGGTCTCAAATTTGGAGCAAATCCATCCAACCCAGAATGGTAAACCAATCAGAAAAGTGCATTTCAATAGAATCGAAATACAAAAAAATGATAGAGCATCCAGGGATTACCTTGCGAGTAACGAAAGAGGCGAAGTACAAATTCTTGTACTTGGAGTATTGGAATTTGAGTGAGGAGGCCATTCCCATGTCAGTGGTTGGCATTGTCGAAGCAGTAGTCTTCGATTTCTTTTTCTTTTCGGCCCTAAGGCTCGACGGTTCACCAGTGGCTCATTTGCTTCCTTTTCCCATGGTCCTTGGAGGCATTAACAACGAGAATGAGAGAGAGAGAGACGAAGAGAAGGAGATGAGTCGACACTAGGGTTCGCATAGGGACATAGAGAATGAGCGAGACAAACAGTTTTGTTTTTGAAAACAAAAGAGTTAGAGTGCGAAGGAGGGAAGAACTGCATATATATAAACTCTATGAATTGTGTCGAAACTTATAGCATTGGAGTCAACACTTTTCACGTGACACTGGGGTGTTTAAAAACAAAAATTGTGTCGACACATTTTAACATGGTGTCGACACTTTTGGTTCATTGAGTCGACACTTCTCACAAGAGAGTCGACACAAATTTTAACAAGAGAAAGAATTCGAATTGTGTCAACACTATGTAGCTGGGGTCGACATTTTTATCAAAATGTGTCGATACTGTATAGCATTTGTGTCAACACTTTCACACATGTGTCGACACTTTTAGCATTGTGTTGACACTTTTCACACGCCAAAATAAAGCATGAAAAACATTGAACAAATATTGAACATGCATTGTTAGTATGGCATTTAAGCATCAATTTGGAACATATTGCATACCAAGTTCTCTTCTGATATAACACGATCTTTATTTATTTAAAGGTTTGGTGAAAATATCAACAAGTTGGTGGTCTGTGCCTACAAATTCAAGTTCTATGTTATCCTTTTGAACATGATCTCTAATGAAATGATGTTTAATCTCAATATGCTTTGTTCTAGAGTATTGTATTGGATTCTTAGATATATTAATGGTACTATTGTTATCACATTTAATGGGAATATAATCTAAACACACACCATAGTCTTCTAATTGTTATTTTATCGAAAGAACCTGTTCATAATAGCTACCAGCTGTAATGTACTTAGCCCCAGCTGTAGATGAGGCTAACGAGTTTTGTTTCTTGCTAAACCGTGATATGAGAGAATGTCTTAGGAATTGACATGTTCCACTTGTACTCTTCTTATCAATTTTACATCCAACAAAGTCTGCATCAGAATAGCTAAATAATTCAAAGGCTATTCCTCTAGGATAAAATAATTCTAAATTTTGTGTACCTAAAAAATATCTAAAAATGCGTTTAATAGTAGTCACATTTAAATCTTCACGATTTGCTTGAAATTTAGCACACATGCATACACCGAACATCATGTCAGGTCTATTAGCAGTTAAGTAAAGTAGGGAGCCAATCATACCTTTGTATCTCTTTTTCTCTACCATTTTACCGTTTTCATCCTTATCAAACTTTTTTGAAGGGCACATTGGAGTTCCATTTGGTTTTGCACTTTGCATATCAAAACTCTTCAACAAATCTCTTGTATACTAGGATTGATTTATGAAAATCCCTTATTGTGTTTGTTTGATTTGAAATCCAAGAAAGTAATTTAGCTCACCCATCATGTTCATTTCAAATTCTTCCTTCGTGCAATTAGCAAAGTCCTTGCAAAGAGTTTTATTAGTTCAGCCAAAGATAATATCATCTACATATATTTGGACAACAAGCATATTTTTTTCTTGAGACTTGATAAAAAGAGTTGTATCAATTTTTTCTCTTGAAAATTCATTTTCAATCAAAAAATTGCTAAGCCTTTCATACCAAGCTTTTGGTGCTTTCTTCAAATCATAAAGAACCTTGATGAGTTTGTAAATATAATTTGAAAAATCAAGATTTTTAAAGTCAAGAGGTTGTTTCACAAAAATTTTCTCAGAAATAAAATCATTTAGAAAGACACTTTTAACATCTATTTGACGAAATTTAAAAAATTTAAAGTATGCAAAAGTAAGTAACATTCTAATGGTTTCAAACCTAATTAGAGGAGCAAAAGTTGTATCAAAATCAATGGATTCTTCTTGATTATAATCATGGGCTATCAATCGAGTTTTGTTCCTAAGAACTACTCCATTCTCATTCATTTTATTTTTAAAAATCTATTTTGTATTAATGATAGAGTATTTCTTAGGTCTTGGAACTAAAGTCTAAATCTTATTTTTTAAAAATTGATTTAGCTCTTCATGCATAGCCAAAATTCAAAATTCATAGTTTTTGACTTTCTCAAAATGTTTTGGTTCAGTCTGAAAAAAAATACTAGGTTACTACAAACATTATGTAGAAAAGATATAATTTTAATACCTTGAGATAGGTCACCAATTATCAAATTCTTTGGATGACTATTAACATACCTCCTTCCTTAGGCAAATATGAATTTCCTTGATTTGAAGTACCAACATCCTATTGGACTTCATTTTGCTGCTTATTAGTAGCTTCTTCATGGTCAGACTCTTTTTGTTCTTTAATGAAGATGTCTTCAACACATTTTTTTATATCAACCAAGTTACCTTCATAAAATTTCTTAGAAGAATCGAGATTAGTTTCATTAAATACAACATGAATAGATTCTTCAACAACTATAGTCCTTTTGTTAAAAATTTTATATGCTTTACTAGCTATAAAATATCCTAAGAAAATACTTTCATCAGATTAAGTATCGAGCTTGCTAAAAAATTCTTTGTTGTTATTCAAAACAAAACATTTGCACTCAAATGTAGGGAACTGAATCCCAGAAAACTAAGATGGTGCATACGGATCGAATCAAACCTGGCACGGGGCGAAGATCATATAAAAAAACTGTATTACGTCGTTTCGTTCGAACAGACAGGAAAATCGCTCGGACGAAATCCGTATAGAATGAACAATCTTAAACCCCGAACCCAGAAACAGAAATCCGGTACACCCACAATGTGGAATATGGATTATACCTGATCGATTCCACTGATTTGATCACATTTCTATTCTTCAACTTGAATCCAAAGATCAACACAGTAATCACCCGGCAATCTTTTTTCTGTTAAGATCTTCTGCTGTATTCACAACTGCCAAAAACAAGAACTAAGTGTGGGCTTAGATCCTCCGTGCTCCCAACCCTGTCTGGCTACTTCTTTTTTATTTGGTTCTCATGAATACGTGAAAAGCCTAAAAGACTGAATGTGATTCTCTTCTGGTGGCCAGGGTAATAACGACATATAAATATGTTACAGTAGGAATCTGTGTAGTAAATAAGATATTTGATTGAACAATATTGTCCACCTATATCATTTATTATAACGACTAAATATAGTTAACATTAATAGTAAATAAGTTATCAAGTATGAACATTAATATTCTTTGGAATGGGATGGAAATTTGAATATGATTTCTTAAGATTTAATATTTGTAATTTTTTTTTATTTCTTTAACTTTTCTACTTTTTATATATGTTATTTTTTTTACTTTTAAATAAAAAAACAAAAAAATTTGACTAGAGACTTCTGTCTTCCACATCCTTGGCGCAGAAGTGGCTTACCCTTAATTGTAAATGTTGTGATTATTGATTGACTTGAGTCAACTAAAAATTATTATAAGTCATCAGTACTCAAGTTATATTGTTTTATTGTTGATTATATGTAATTTATTTATAAATATGTTAATTAGAAAATAAATATGAGTCTACTAAATATAAAAACAGAGAGAAAGTAAATAAATTAATTTTACTCTTTAAATAGTGATCTCTACAAAATATGATACTAAGAAACTTGAGTATAAACATTTAACAAAAATTGGTGAATATTTTAATTTATTATTTTTTCATTTAATATAAGATTTTTTAACGAGTAAGGTTCATTATTATAAAAGTTTTAACGCGCAAGGTACTTTTAGGACAAAAATATCTTAAATCAAATAAATTTATCTATTTCTTATTAAAAACATATGTGAAAAACACATATAAATTTATCTATCTTATTAAAAGATAAATTTATCTATACATTTTTAAAACATGTATAAAAAACAAAGATAAATTTATCTGTATATTTTCAAAACATGTATAAAGAATACATATAAATTTATCTATTTTATTAAAAGCACGCATAAAGAACACAAATAAATTTATCTGTACATTTTTAAAATATGTATAAAGAATAAGGATAAATTCATCTGTATATTTTTAAAACATGTATAAAGAACAGAGATAAATTTATCTGTTTGTATTATCTGTGTTGATATACAAATAAATAAATTTATCTGTTATGCATAAATAAGCAGATAGATAAAGTTATCTGTTTACACTATCTGGGTTGATATGTAAATAGATAAATTTATTTATTTGTTATACAAAATAAATAAATTTATTTATTTGTAAGGCATTTTAAATTTATCTGTTTGTATGATATTTTTGAAAAAAATCACGCAATTAGACTTTACGTATTAAAATTTTTATTAATGAACTTTATACGTTAAAACTTATTTATTTGAACTTTGACTAAAATATCCGACATTTAATCAGATATTTTGTTTCAAAGGAGAGTAGGTTAGTCATACAGGCAAGTGTTACCTTGAAGTCCAACTTAGCTGACAAGTTCTTAATTTGTATTGGGTCGATAACGGTCATGTTCGATAGCCAAGATATGCCTCCTACCCCGCACAACACCAATCATTTTACCAAAATAATTTTTAAATAAAATAATTTATTGTGTAAAAAATTAAACCTCACTAAAAGTCTTACCTCAATATCGCAAATGGGCTTAGGTTCATTTGGCAAAAAATACTTAAAAGCTCAATTTTTTTTTTACCGTTTAGCTTAAAATTTAAAAAGTCAAAAAGTTTGGTTTGAAAACCCGAAAGTTTTTAACCTTTTAGTTATTTTACTTTTTTTTACATAAAATAATTTTATATATTTTTTAAAAATATTATAATTTTTATTATACATATTCATTCTTTATAAAAATTATATTTTAAAATTTATTCGATCTATTTTGAATATAAAATTATGTAAAAACTAAATTTATAAAAATTATATAATAATTTTTTCTAAGAAAAATCTTTATTTTGGTTTAAAGACACTTTTGTCAAATTTTTTAATTTATTATTTTTTGACTTAAAATTACTCATTCAGTTCACTAAATGAATTTTTTTTGTATATTTAACTTAAAACAACTTTAAATAAAAAAATTTAATTTAAAATTAAATTACCAAACAAGACCTTACGTCGGTGACCCATGAAAATGTGGTGGGCGGTAGCACAAGCCTTCCAACTCAAGTTTAACACACCATTTTGCCCAATTTCTATTCGTAGTAAGGACTCTCGGAATCCATAAATCAAGAGTAATTATTCGTAGTAAGGACTCTCGGAATCCATAAATCAAGAGTAATTATTAGGTGCTCTTATAATATTATTTGCTAAATTTATGTGATATTCTTATTTAATACGATAATGACAAATTTTATAATAAAAACATAATAACTTAATTTTTTTTGTAATAATTATGAAATAAAAAATAATTCATATTATATAAGTTTTTTTTGATGAAATTATATTATATAAATTGTAATTATTTATTTATTAAGAATACAACGTAATATTATCTATTTGGTAAGCCTCTAATAATTTTCCTAAATCAAAAAGTCCAATCAAATATTCTCTAGGGTTTGTCCACCAATCTCATCAACCACCCAAATTTTTCCTTGCTCATCAAAAGAGAACATAAACACCCCTTTCCCTAGGGAAAGCAATTTCTACAGGTTTGATTAATTAAATATATTTTATATATAAATGTGTATATAAAATTTATTTTTAAAAATTTAATAAGATTAAAATATAAAAATATTTTTTTTTATTTTTTATTTTTTATTTTTTATTTTCTTATTTCAATTTCTTATTTTTTTATTTTTTAGATTTTAATTAGTAATCAATATTATTATTTTAATAACATATCATGTGATTTTTATTAGTATAATCACTTTTAGACTCAAAATAAAATATTTCTCATTATGGTCTATTCATGCTTATCCCGTCACGTTCTCAATTTTTTCTCCATCCCAAATAATAAATAGTGTGAGAATAAAAAACACGTTCCGCTCTTACCCATGTATCTCTATCCTCAAAAAAAAAAAAAAAAGTTACCATATTCGCAGCTTACAACCAAACACGCCACAAACCCTTATTTTTAGGAAAATTATTAAGTACTCTCGAATGATATAGTAATATTTATATGATATTCTTAATAAATAAAAATATATAATACAAATTAAAGAGTCTCTCTTATTTCTTACTTAATAAAGGTAAACTCACATTATTTCATACAAAGTATTTTTTATTATATAATTAAATAATTATAATATATAAATAATATCACATTATACTCCAAAATTACTAAATAATTACTTAATTTTTAATTCCCATATCAATAGCAAACTGAAAAGGGAATTCCCACAAAGTGCCCTAACTTTGCATTTTCTCACCCTTTGACGCTAAAAACACTTTACTAATTCCCAATCAACCCCCACCCTATAACCCCCCATCTATGTTACTATTATCGCAACTTGCACGCTCCTCTATGGATCGTGCGAAGCACGCGCTGAGAGACTTTAGTTTTTATTGGCAACTCAAGCTTATTTTGTATTTGTAAATGTAACAAAGACAATATCTTTGTTTGACAAAAAAAAGAATTAAATTTAAACACTAATTTTAGAGTGCCCATATTGATAATTAGCTTAAAAGCTAATTTTTATAATTTTTGCATTTTAACCAAAAATACTAAATTTGATTCCAAGTAGCTAAGTTGTTTGATAACTTAACTACTAACCTAGATAATTGGAAAAAAAAACTATTAACTTAGATT
>JAULJZ010011719.1:0-16389 GCA_032270985.1 Heliamphora pulchella | reverse complement strand
GAATTTGTGGTGGTTAGTTGGCCGTCGGAGCATGGGCGAATTTAGGGTAATACGTGAAACTCTTGTGAACAATGTCCAAGTTCGACAACATGTGTTTGGGTTGGAGGAATAGTTGTCGGTATACATTAAAGTACAGTCGTGAGTTATACCATAATACGATGAAGTTAGAAGAAACTTCATGATGGTAAATGCCTATGACGCCTAATGATATGGTTGAGATTGTTTAGTTTTCGAAAATGTGTATGAGACGTGGGATGGTGGTCATAGAGAGATAATAGGTGATCAATACAGGAGTAGTTGACTCTAGCTCTGGTATTAACTTCGGGTAAGGATTTGTATCGTATTAAATTATGAACCGTTTTAAGATTGGTCAAACCCAATATAAGTATAATTCAATGTAGATGGATGATTCTAATATTTAAGAAATATTTCTGTTCGGGAGGCAAGCTTGATGGTAGTATGACATTTTTCAGGACGGAGGTATGTTAACACACTTGAGTCATGTTGTCTCAAAAGAGTGATCAAGATCGCGGACTAAGAGAGATGCTATGTAGACCGAACAATTACCGAAGTGTATGGACAAGTATTAAGATTAAAGAAAGGTTTAGTGTGACATGAGACAAATTTCGGGAACGAAATTCCCAAAAGGAGGGAAAGTTGTAATAGCCTAGTACGTATATATTTTGTGATTTTATGTTTTTAATTAAGTGGGGAGACGAAATTAAATGTGGGCATGGGTCTATAAAATTTTATTCATTTACGGTGAAATTAATGAATAATTCGAAGTATTTAAAGGTGAGCAAAGTTGGAAGTTCTGTATGATTTTAAAGAAATTCGTGGGATTCAGCTTCAGGAGTCACTGCTCGAGCAGTGGGGGTCTGCTCGAGCGAACTATCAGGAGAAGTTTAGAGCATTCTCGAACCATGCAGATATTTTGAGAGGATATATATATGTATATGTATGGCCACGTAAGGAAAGGGAGATCCATTTCTCTTCTCCTCTTTTCTCTTCTCCTCCCTTCTTCTTCTTCCCTTTGTCCATCTCTAGAGAGAGAGAGAGTGAAAACCTAATCCCCCACCAAGAAAACAGAAGGGTAGAAGCAAAATTGGGAGCCACGGAGGATGGAAATCAAACTTTGGAGCAAGAAAATAGAAGATAAAGCACCAAGGAGCCAAGATCTCTCAAGATCCAAACCCTAGGAGGGAGAAATTGGAGGAATTTCAAGTTTTTGAGCAAATCCGAGGTAGTATCTAGATTCTCTCGTATGTTTGTGATGATTTGAGTTGATAATTTCTTATATGTGTAAAATTTAATAGAATTTATGCATGATTAGAAGGGATGATAGAGTAATGTGTGTATTGAGTTGGGTTCTCACAAAAATTTGAGTTTTGAGAAATGATAAACCGTGATTTTTTGAAATCATTGCATATAAAGGGATTACGAAGTTTGAATGTAATGTTTTTATGGTGGAAATTGAGATTTGAGACCTATTAGATGAAGGATTAAGGGTTTTGAAGTTAAAACTCAAAACATAGGCAAATTTGGGGTTTTCTCAGCCGACAACGCGCTCGAGCAGATCCCTGTCCGCTCGAGCTCTCACATGGCAGAATGTTGGGCGCTCGAGGGCCCTAAGTCCGCTCGGGCGGACTGACTGCGCAGGGTCAACTTTGTTCGATTATATCTCCCCCATTCGGACTCCGAATTGGGTCGTTCTTGTACTCAAATCGAAATCCCGGAAATCCTCTTTCCAACAAGACTACTCTCACAAGAAAATTCATTTTGTAGAAAAAGTTATGATTAAAATAGTGAGGGTATGTTAAATTTTCTTAACCATTTTCCCACCTTTTTTGGCCAAATGCTTTTAAAAAGGACATTTTCATTACTTTGAACCTTTTTATCAAATTTCTCATCCCTTGGGCTACGTATTTACCAATCTCATTACACTTGGGTTGGGATACTAGTATCCTACTGATTGGTTGTATTTGCGATAAATATGGATGAACAAGTATGAGTGTGGAAAATTGTGGGCTATGTAATGACATGGTTATCATTTAAGAGTTTAAGCTTTAGAGAGAAAATATGAATTTTAACTTGTATGCATATGTATATGCATATGATGGGTGCATCCCTTTCCCATTAAATGATATGGTCCTTACTGAATAAATTTTGTGTTGATATCCTATGACGTGGTAACGGAAAAGTGATATATGAGAAGTTATATAATGATATTATAATGCGTGTTGCATGGATTATGAAAGAGAATTTGAGTACTTAAACGACCTATGATATGATTATAATTGAGTTAAAATTTATGTTGGTACTTAGTGACCTTGAGTAATGATGTGAATTATGACAAACTACATAACGAAACTATCAACCTGAGTTGAAACCCAATGGTTGAATATGAAAGATGCATAATTAGGGGCTGCGGTTCTGTGGTAAAAGCCCGCGAAGGTTCATGCATAATAGGGGACTGCGGTACTGCGGTGAAAGCCCGCGAAGGTTCAAGAATTAAGTTGGGCTGGAGGCTCCACGATGAAAGACCAAAAACTTGCGCAAGATGGAGACCATGTGCCCACGGGTTAGCCCCCGAAACGTGGTGGTGTATCGTGGGAAGTTATAGAGCTATCTATTATCCAATGGCTTCGTGTAGCATATTCGGATAATACGGAGGAATTTCTATAAGCTGCACCCGATATTGGTTCATTAATTGTGATAAATTAACTGTAATACGGTTTTTGTGATAAGTCGGGTAATAAAAATTTGATTTGGTTTTTGTGAAAAAACGAGAAATGAGAATAAATGTGAAAGAAAGGAATGTATTAAAAGGGCTTAATGAATGAATAACTTAGCGTGCGTGGGTGTGTATGTGGGAATAAATAATAAATTTATGAAACTTGCATTTTTATTCCGGTTGCACCCATTACACCTCACAAATCTTGCATTACATTTGAGTTAATCTACATCTTACGAGCTTCGGCTCACGTACGATTGCTAAACCATTTTTCAGGTTCCGAGGAGAACTGATGATACCGAGATGATGGAGGCATTTTGGGAATGGGCTAGAAGATGGGTCTAGCATTTCTTTTCTTTATGCCATATGTAAACATAAAGTTAAAGGATTTGATGTATTTGATCTTATTCTTGTATTTTGGATAAGTTGGATGAGTGAAATAACATTTTGTTTTGTAAACGATCTTGTGGGATTTAAAGTATTATTTATAATTTGTTAAGCGTCGGTGTAATAAAATATAGTTGCTCAAGAACACATTTATTTCCAAATGAGTTTTGAATTTAAATCAGTAGTAATATGGAAGTGTTAATGGATGACCTTTAGACGGGTCGGTTTGGAGTTAGTTTACGGGTCCCGAGGGTTCGGGGTGTGACATTTTATAAACTCACATAAATCAAAACTCCAGAATACACACAAGCCATATAACTCAAAAACATATACATGCAAGCACATACAAAGCACAATCTTATCCTAGCAATCCACTATTTGCATCTACAACGCCTTTTTTGAGTTTATTCTTTCTTTCTTTTTCTTAGGGTTTGTTATAGAGATTGATTAAGTTTATTCTTCATTTCCCTGGTTCCTCTCATTAGCATACAAACATTACATTCATTGATATTAGGGCCTCAAGGCTTACAAACATAAGTAATAAGTCTCAAAAAAATATGAAACGTAATAACATGACCCATTAACAAAACGACAATAACCGTCAAACAACAAACTACTAAAAACAACAGAAGAGTTTTGTTTTCACCTCCTCTAGAGCTCTCCGAGATCAGGCTACGTGATCAAATTCACATGAAAGTATTTAAAATCCCACAACGTGAGCTGAAGCCCAATAGGAATAGACTAGCATGAATGAAACGCATAACATGCAATCACGAACTATATAAACAACTGAACTACACAAGTTTTCAAAATGGTTTTTCATCCTTAAAACCACAAGTTTTCATATAATCCCATAACGTCCAACAGTTTAATAAACATAAATAACACGTTATTTTCAAACAAGGTTTCCACAACCCACAATAATTTCTATATACCGGCTCTGTCGCTCTGGGGACAAAAGTAGCAACCATAGACTCTCGGGGATCCAATGACTTGCTAGTTAATGATACGTTCTATACGTGATTATAACAACAAATGCCTCCCAATGGGGCAACCACTTCATTTACTGGGATTAACTTGAAGGAACAAAGTATCTACTTTGCAAAAAATTTTAGACTTTCACCAAGGAGCTATTGAGGCCCACGTACACATATATTGTTACGACACATCTATAAAATCATTATAATGGCACACAACACAACTACAAAACTATTTGTTAATACACATAGCCATGTACAAAACGTCCAAAAGCATTCAGCCACGTAGTCCATATAACCATAGAGATCAACCAACATTTTTCAAAATATTTCTACCATCCCAACCGAGTTGTTTAAAATCAAGGCTCAATCCCAAGGGTTATCTCCAAACCTCCAAATCTATGTTTGTGCAACATATACATAAATTCTTTCAATTTTCAAAGCTCATATTTTCAGAAACCACGGACCCATACGTCTACCAACTTAATAATAAACCATAAAAAAGTAAAACATGCTTTTTATCTAACTAAACAATGTTTAAACACAAAGTTGAACATTTACAATATTTGAAAACGGTAAAAGTGCGTATAAATCACATGTAGCAACCTTTTAAAGTAAGATAGTCTAAAAACCAAAGTCGTCAAAACGAGATTCCGTTCGGATGAACGCGAAGCCCACGACGCGTATATTGATGCTCGACTATCGCAACGCCAAAAATTGAGTCTGTAGCAAGCCAAAAGCTAGAGAGAAGGGGTAGGGTTTGGTCCTTCTTTCAAGAGAAGAAAAGGGAAGCTTGTAGGAGAAGCTTCTGTCTAGAAACGGTGGCATGAGATGGAAATGTATATAACCCACGCAGACAGACTGCTCGAGCGGTCTAAGTACCAATCAAGCTGTCACGACCCATTTTCATATATGGCGTTCGTGATTAGCCAGTGAGTCAAAATCCACCCGAGGCCTCTTTCTTTATCTTCATTTAGAAGATATGTCATTTGTTAATAGTAAAAGAATTTAGAAATTAATAAATTCTTTTCATAAAACGAATTTCATTTACATATCTCAAAGCCTGGTTAAAAAATCTCTAGAGCTTGCTAGTTGTGCATATAAGTGATCTTAGGCAGGATGTAAACGCATTTCAACAAAACTTCCTTTTATGAAACACCTGACATGTTAAAAACACGTCCGTTACCAAAGCTAGTGTGAATTTATTGATATCCAAGTTATTAACAGTTTCTCCATTTCAGAATGATTATTGTTTACCGGTTCAACTAGTAATTAGTAGAGAGCGACCCTACAAAATACACAATGGATATGATCATTCCTTTAGCCATCTGGCCGTAACTCTACCCTTATTACCTCGCCTCGTTGGTACGCTTACCGTCCCCTAGCGGGCAGGACGCCATTGAAATAATCATTCTTACAATTCCGTCAATTCCATATTAAATACAGCATATCAAGCATTAATGTGAAATTAAAATAAACTCAAATATCAAATGACTCACCTGAATGTGATAGGGCCAATTACTCAATTTATTTATTTGTGCAATTTTCAATCTACATACAAAATACAAATGGAACTTTGGTCACTACTTTGTATTTTCTATAATTTTCTTTATTTAGATTTTATTTAATATTTTTCAATAAGATATAGATATTTGTAAAATACGTTTTAATTTAAATTTAATAATAACTTTTCTAAATATTTCTCCTAAAAAAATAAATTTTAATTTATCTTAAAATTTTAATTTAAGATAAAACTCATCAGCTGTAAGATATTTTAAACATCTTATGAGTTAGAAAATAACTTTTATTTAGAATATTTCTAAATATATTTATATTCACTAATACTATTTAATTTATGTCAGCTAATTTAATTAATTAGCTTAGTTAAATATAATTTTCATTAGCAATACTTAATCTTTTAACTTAACCCTTATTTTTTATAAAACTTCAGAAAATTTATAATATTTTTAACTAAACAAAACATTTATTTCAACCTTATTGTTAAAAATCCACATTTTTCATAAAATCTTATTTTAAAATTTTTAATATAATTAACTTAGTTCATGAGAGATCCAATTAATAAAACTTTATTCTCTTTATTATTATTATTATTCTTCTTATTATTATTATTATTATTATTAAACCATATTGTTTACAAAAAATAACACTACAGTTTGCAAAAATGTGTTCTCTTTTCTTCTTTTTTTAGTAAAATTGACAAAAGAATTATTCTACGGTTTCAATTTGCTGGAGGAATTTACTGGCGATGGAAGCCATTTATTAGTAGCATTAGGCCGTCAAAAGGATAATGATTGCTGGTGATAGCAAAGTGATGATATGTACAGTGATGGCCGTGTGCGTTACAAATAACAAAAATAATAATAATAATAATAATAATAATAATTAAAGGTGGCGTAACTGTATTCATTTAAATTTAGGTCTATCACGATAGTTTTTCGACGATCAGAATCGTTCACCAGTGGTGTTAAGCAGTTGGAAGGGTAATGAACGGTGGAGATGTAAAAGTAATGGGGTGCACAGTGGTGGCTGTATGCATACAGACTACGAAAATAATATTCTAGGAAAGGTGGTGGCGACTGTCGTCAACTGTGGTGATTCAAACCGTTTTAGGGGTGGTCCGTAGTGGGTCTGGAGGAGTGGTGGTGGTGGTCTGAGTAGCCTATTGGGGGAATAAGGAGGGGTTTCTATAAGCTGCACCCTACGTTGGTTCAGTATTGGATTGATGAAATGAAATGAAATGTAATTGTGGATAATGAAGAGATTTTTGAGAAAGATTGTAAATCTAAATGTTGAGTAACGAACCAAAGAAAATGGAAATATGGATAAAGACTGATGATCTGAAAAGAAAATTAATGGTTTTACAATAGATAAGCGTGCGTTGGTATTCGATAACTTATTAAAGAGAAGATGAAAATGAAAGGAAGAAATAAAGAAATAGAGGAAAAAGAAAGAAAAAGTAACAAATGGGAAGAAAAGAAAAGATAGTTTAAAGATTTAATAAGAGAGAATGATCAATGATAAGTAAGAGGATGTGTCACAAATTTAAGAGTCAAACGAATTGAAGAGAAGTAGTACTAATTTCTTAAAGTTTTCAACAAATGGTGTGTTTGTGAGTTAGGAAATAAGTAATGATGATACTTGAAAGTTGCTGCATAATCCCCTGCTCATCCACACTTCACAAATCATGCATTGCACTTATTTAGTCTCTATCCTACGAGCTTCGGCTCACGTACGTTGTTTAATATATTTTTTCACGTTTGCATAATCAAGGGAAGAGTTGAAATATGATGTGATGTGAAGAAGAATGATGAGGATTTTTTTTAATTATTTTATTTGGCAAAGATATTTGTATATCAATAAAGTTGTATAACAAAACAACGTAGATCTTTGTACTTGAGCATTTGTATCTAGTAAAGAAATGTTCACATTGAATGATCTAAATCTATCTTAACTCAAAGAATGACTTGTGGGATTCAAGTTTAAGGAAGTGGTGAATGTTATTGAATATTATGACATTTAATTGGAAATGAATGTTTTTGTACAAGAGTTAAATAAATTAATCATTAAATAGTTTTAACTGTGATTGTGGGTTGAAATCCAGGCTCTGCCTGAGTATATACATGGTTGTTTCATGTTAGCAGGTTTGACAGATAAATTTGGGATAGTCCGAAAAACAGAGGAGACTCTGCCAAAATTTTTAAGAATTAGACTTAAGTATGTTTTGAAATTTGGAATAAGTGTAAACCTATAAGAAACTAAGTTCAAGAGAGTATTATTAAAGAAATTTGGGCAAAGGAATAGAAGTTATCAAGTGGGTATCACACGCCTCGGGGTTGGGGCGTGATATATTATATAATCCATCTTTTGCGTAAACAAATTTAACATTTGTTGTTATAATAGAATTTGTATCTTAGGGAATAAATTCAATTCAATAAATTTTTCCCCAGACTTCCCACAAGCAACAACGATTAGAGGTAATGCCGCTCTATTTTAAGCGTGAGATGATCCTAACTAGCTCGAGGTTCGGAAGTGTGCTTGAAATTTTTTTTGAGAACGTGCATGAAATTTTATATTTCACATAAAGTTCTAAATTCAAATGGTTATTATTACTCATTGTTCTATTGGGGACGATCAAAGCGAAACAAAGATAAACCTTGGTTTGCAAGTCTTGAGATTTGAGAATGATTTTTATGATCAACTCGACTTATTAAGTGTGTATATTAAGAAAAAGATGAGCTGAACGGGTAATTAACTAGATAGTTGTTCTGAAGTTACGTTGGCCACACGTATTTCAGTTCAAGCATCTAGTCTGCTCCCCTGATGAGGATTTCAAACATATGTAAATTAATCAAATTCACTCTTCATAACGAACTAAATTAACAAAGTTGTACAAGGATGTAAAGGACAAAATTGAGTAAGGACAAAATTGAGAAGGACTTACGAGTTGGAATGAATAATTACAAGTCTACAAGATTCAAAAGAAGTGCCTCAGCAGATTGAAGAATACAACTATTGTTATGAGTAGGGTTCAATCCTATAAGTTAGCCAAAACAATTACAAGTATTAGTGTTGTATAAAGCAATAAGACGAGATGTTCTAGTTAGTTGATTCTGACTTATCCTTGTATTTTAAGCCTAATGCTCAACTTGTCTTTATCTAAATTCTCTCTCTGGTGCCTTTATATTTCTTTAAGGTTATTGTTACGTTGGTTGGGTCGGTGTTGGTAATGTTGTCTCACTCTATTTTATTAATCTCTTGACATGGTCATAAATTCATCATTTAGTGATAATCCTTCTTACGACTTCTTACGAATCGTACGGATAAGCGTTCTATAGATGTTAGGAGTTATATTTGAGTGAACTATAAACTTGTAATTTTATTTAATGTTTTGATTTCATGAATATTAGGTATAGAACGCTGTGCATAGCACCATGTTCTTGATTTGCACCTGTCTCGATAATCCTCCCAGTACGATAAGGTAATAGAATATCAGTGACTTATGGTTCTTCTTCTGTTCTACTGGTATTTCTTCAATTGTTCTTTCAGAATAATTTTTCTATTGAGCCTGTGATCCATAGTATAATCCTCTTCCAAGAATCGAACATTGGTGCTAAAAATAACCTTCTGATCTTAGGATTATAAAATAGACCACCCATCGTTCCCTTGGGATACCCCACAAAAAATAGACTTTCGTCTTCGGTTTCAACTTACCTGTATTCCCTTTCAGCACATGTGCTGAACACCCCCAAATACAAATGTGTTTCAAACTAGGCTTACGCCCGGTCCACAATTCTGTGGGAGTAGAAGATACTGACTTAGATAGTACCAAGTTCAGAATGTAAGCTGCTATCTCTAAAGCAAGTCCCCAAAACAAATCTGGTAAACCCGAATAACTCATCATTGACCTTACCATCTCTGTAAGAGTCATATTCTTTTTTTCTGCTACACTATTCTGCTGCAGAGTGTTAGGTGCAGTCAACTAGAATGTAATCCCCTTTGATGATAAGTAGTCCTTAAACTCTCTAAAGAGGTATTCTCCACCACGGTTAGATCGTAGTGATTTGATACTTTTACCCATACGCTTCTCGGCATCTGCCTTGAATTCTTTGAATTTCTCAAAACATTCAGACTTACGGTGCATTAGGTAAATGTATCAATACCTTGAGTAGTCATCAATGAAATTGACAAAGTACTCAAAATCACCTCTAGCCCAAATTGTCATAAGACCGCACACGTCTGAATGAACCTACTCCAACATTCTTTAGCTCTATAGCCTTTGGCCAAAAAGAGCCTAATGGTCATCTTACCCTATAAGCAAGATTCACAAACTGGGAGTGCCTCCACATCCAATGAACTCAAAGGTCCATCTGCTACCAGTCTGTTTATCTTTTTAGATTAATATGAACCAAGTATAAGTGCCAAAGAAACGTTTTGTTAATAAAGAAGAAAACTTTCTCTTATATGGTAATATAGATGTATTATTCGTTTCAGCCAGTTGCAATGTATGAGAGATTAGAATAATAATATAAAGATTATCCACCAATATACCAGAACAAATAACCCGTTTATTATCCTTAATAACCACAGAGTTATTAAAATAAACCAAATATCCACCTTCAGCCAATCCAAAAATGAAAACTAAGTTCCTTCTAATGGCGGGGTACATAAAGACAATTTCTCAATATTAAAACCCTATCTCTACTAAAACTGAGAGTGACATCTGCTACTGCAATTGTTGTTACCTTTGTATTATTGCCCATATATAGGTAAATCTTACCATCACTAAATTGTCGGGTCTCCTAGAACTCCTACAATAAATTGCAGATATGATTAGTGGCTCCTAAATCTACACACCATGTACCGATAGATAACACCGCTAAACATGTTTCTACAACCAATGAACAGAAATTATCCTGTTTGCTCTGCCTTTTGAGAAACACTGGACATAGCTTTTTTTAATGCCGGATTGGTTACAGTGAAAACATCTGCCTTTCGTCTTTTTCACACCAGTCCGTGGCCTACTAACTACTCTGAAAATCGTGTATCCATATCTCTGAATCTTTTTCTTCTTCTTGTCTTTTGGCTCAGAGGAAGAACCTTTTTCAGAAACGAACACATTTTATGGTATTGAAAGAATACCATTTGTAGTTAAAACTATATTCAAGTTACATTTCTAGTCAACAAAATTCAGTTCCGTTAGTTTGTTTTTTTTGAGTATTAAAGCGAGTGGATTGAAAGCCATTTTAATCTTGAGAATCACATAATTAAAATACCGTCAATTATGATAAGCAAAATTTTGAATTCATTTTAATTTGGTTCCCTCTACTATTTTAAAAATAAATTTGCCAACAGCTTGGTAACCTGAGAATAGCATGCCACGATAGGTGGACGTCTACTATCCATCATAAGACCAGACATGCCAATTTTTTTTAATTTTACTATCTACGCAACTGACCATGCTAAATAAAATCAAATAGCTGACATAGTTTCGGTCCAGTATATAATAGCAGTGACTCAAATGGAGAGAATACTATTATATACAGCTAAGTGTTAACCATCACATAATCCTAAATCAATCGCTTTGTAATGAATCTTTTCAGATGAAAAAGTGATCCACATTAACAATTATCCAGAATTATTCCTAAAGAAGATTTGTACTAGCGATACCGCAATTAATTTGCCCAATGGGGAGGAAGGCCTTACTGCCAACACGTAGAGTTTAATTGCATCGCCTACAAACTAGTGATGGAGACTACGGGATTTATTTGTGAATAAATTATCTTTCCCACTTAAATTTATAAAATATTTTTTAGGGTTATAAAAATTCATTTAATTAAAATAAATTTATTAATTTCGATAGTCACACGATATAAACAATCAAACATCTTTCCGTGTACACGATTCTAAAGATTCTGGTTTATCAAACTATCTTTTTTGTGTTTAAATGCGTAACAAATAAAATTTAATAAATGCACAGTTTTTTCTTTAAATTTTCAGCTAAGGTAGTGATTAAAAGTATTTATTTATTTTATTTTCTGTTTTATATTTTTTGAAAAATAATAATTTACCTTAAACGTGATATTTTGTAAAAAATAAAATATTTAAAGTTTTTCTATTTAATTAAAATTAATTAATTAAAAAAACTTAATTTTATTTTTCATTACAAAATATTTTAATCAAAAATGAATATTCGAATTAATAAAATTAACAGAATAAATAAAATCAATATATATCATCCACGCAGTTAACAAAAAAAATAAATGCAAGATAAATATCCCGATTTTATGATTCATCTGAAACTCTTTACTCTAAAGAGTTTCAGTCTCCTGTTATGAGATAAGCTGTAATAATTCAATCATTATCTGTATCAGCATCCTAAATCCAGATTGCATCAGAATTTCTTGATATGATATACATATACAACTCCTCTTTCACTAATTATGCGTCGCCTAGAATTAAACCACCGCTGCCCAGCCGCAAACCACGCGCACTAGCGCTGCCCGCAACATGCACACATCTGGTGCTGCTGCTTGCTGTTAATAAAACCAGCAGCTAATCTACTACATGGGATTCAAACTGCATTGCTTTAGAAAAAACTGCTGCACCGTTTGGATGTTGCTGCCCAAACAACTTGGATGGAAAACCGCTTGCTAAGTGCTTCGCTAAAACTACTGTCTGGCAAAGCTTTTTGTTTCGTTGGGATGTTGTTTCAGCGCCTGTTCAGGATTAAAAAGCTGCTGGACTAGAATTGGTTACCAAAACAGCCTGGCACTATTTGGCTTTTGCGCCGCTTCTATGTGCAGCGTTTGGCTGCTGCGGTTTTGTGCGAAAATAGCTTCTTTTCTTTTCTTTTTATTTTATTGAGAAAAAAACTAAAAACAAAATGTGAAGCAACCAAAAATCGCAGCTAAAACCGCCAGAACCGCTGCCATTGTTCTTGCATACACGTTCTTATTTTTTTCTTTCTAATAAACTAGAAAAAAAATAAAGAACATAAAAAAATACATCGAAACCTATGTCCCGTACGCTCACATTCGATCTAAAATAAATAAATCTACCACGGTTAACTCCCGTGATTAAAAAAATTATTTAATCATCATCTACGCATTCCATCAAACATGAAAATAAATAATGATCATAAAACTGGAATTACAACAACTACAAAACAAAATTAGCAACAGTTCTAAAAGTACCCAACCTCGATAACCGTAAACCAAAAACAAAACGGCTCTAATACCAATTGTCGGAGGCAATACTGCCAAGATCTTTGTTTTTGCAAACAGTTTTCAGTAAAAAAATAACTGGACGGGTAAACGCCGAAACGGGCTTTAGATAAAACTTTTGACGTCGAACGATCAAAATAAAACCCGTGCAATCAAAGTTAATTTTGAAGAATACCATTTGTCGATCGATTTTTCAACTACGATTTGATTCCGAGTTAAAGCTCCTATCAGATCTTCTACTGTATTTCCTTATGCGATCCTTAAACGTAGTGTGGACTACGGACTAGCGAGAACTCGTATTGGTAGAACTCAGATATCTTTCGTCTTGAAAGACAAAATATGATATGATCATCATGAAACTGGTTCAGTCTACCTGCATATATATAGGGCTACAGTAGCGATCTAAGGAGTAGTTATGAGTAAGACTTCTAGTGGAACACAGACACCTACCAGCGGTTTCTACAATTATGGAAAGACGCAGCGATTTTCATAAAATACTGAATTACAGTTCACACCACTAAAGAACTATAATTGCACTCTGACCTATAATCTCAAGACCTTATTGCATTGAGCTCCTGTTATTAAATACTTACCATTTCTCCCCACGTTAAGATTCCCGATACCCGCCAATTAAATTTAACTACTGACAATTTAATTTAATCAGTATCTCGATATTCCTTAATTCCTTCCAGTTAACTTATTTGACCGCAAGATAATCAAATCTACTTGCAAGATTTGACCTGGTTAAAACTTATAAACTTTCTTAAGGGGGTATCGTTAATCTCGATCTTTTAGGATATGGATTCCGTTAATAATTAATATTTTCCATATAAATAATACCGCTATCCAATTCAACGGGAATATAGATCCATAAAAGATCGCACTCTCTAATAAATAAAAATAACGAATATTAAATATATGCAAATCAATAATTATTTCAGGATTAAGAAGATAAGCACTATTTATAATAACCTTAGAGTGTGAATTAATTTATATAGTCAGTATAAAATTAATTATCTCAAATATCGCGTTCAATACACACAAAATGTACTAGTACAGAGAGTCGGAATAATAGATGACGCTATTATTTGCTCGTCGTAATCAAAACAGGTCAACTAAAACTCTGTGCGACAGTTGTACCGATGGTATGTCAATTTTTATCTAAACTGTGAACATAAAACTTATATTCTGCAAGAACCTAAAATCTGATCTTTTGTGTGTAAGCCGTACTCTACACACCAGATTAAATACGATACAGAATATCGGACAACCAATGCATAACATTAAAAATGATACACATACATTGCTTATATAGATTCTTATAAAATAAAAAATTAATTTTATTAAAATTAAATTAAATACTAAAAACATGATTTTCTGTATACCAACCATAACAATAAATTACCCCCTTCTAATCCAAATTAGGGCGATGACTTCTTTTTTCTTAAAAGACACTTTATTCAAGATTTCAAATAACAACGTATTTCCTATTATATTTCCTAGTTAGCTAGCTATTCCAAGGATTTCGTCGAACGATTTATATTTTTCGGCACTTTCCTCCATATTCTTATTGCATCTCTTATGTTTTATTGTATAAGGTTCGTTGATTGAGATTTTAATAATTCAAATTCTATTGATTCAAACTTTCTTAGGTAACTTTTTAATTGTGCATATCACTACAATGGAGTTTGGTTTAGTTAGAAAAGATCAAAGGAACTGTTAATTGCCCACAATGCTATTCTCAACTCAGGTTTTCTAAACTACATTCCAAAATTCTCAAGATTTATCCACTATACTCAGTCCCGACTTAAACCCAACGAGGTTCATTCACTGTCGGTTCTGGAATGACGTCCTAATTTGATAGGCTCGGAGGAGTCCTTTTCTATGTTAGAGTTTATGAGGGTAGGAGTCTGGATTGTGCCTAACTCATGTGAATATATCACTGAAATCTGGTATACGTGTAGCCATTGAAATATCTATAAGATTCAAGGCCAAAAATGGGGAAAAACTATATGGTCCCATGTGCATGAGTTATTTTTCTGTTTACTAATGTTTGACAGTGCCTCAAATCACTCATGTTGGTCAATGCTTTATTATGTAGGCTCATCTTGATACTAAGCAATATCTCATTACTACCCATTTCATGGTATATACCGAGGTAAAAGGGTTTCTCATCATTTTTTTTTCTTGGTGATTCCTAATACGTAAATTTATTGGTATCTCTTTGTTTGCTAAGACTGGCATGTACATCTGGGCTCAGAGATTTTGTCCTAAGAGGTCTTCACATCTTTACTATAGGTGTTAAGACAATATATTTCTTCTATAAGTATCTAGACCTTTCACAAAGTTCATATCTTACAAAGCACAAAAATTGTTTTTGTCATATTTAACTTAGCTAAACTGATAAATATATTGAGAACATTAAAATGCATGAGCTGTCATAACACATGAGATGATGTAAAGTGTTCTCAGCTTTGGAGTTTTGAAAAATTTTAAAACCTGTGTTCTGGGATTTTAAAACCTTTTCTCTGATACCACTTATGTCACGACCTATTTTCATATATGGCATTCGTGTTCGGTTGTGAATCAGAACCATCCCGAGGCCTCTTTCTTTATCTTCATTTAGAAGATATGTCATTTGTGAACAGTAAAAGAATTTGAAAATAAATCCTTCTCACAAAACAAATTTCATCTACATATCTCAAATCCCAGTTCAAAAATCTCTAGAGCTTGCTAGTTGTGCATGCAAGTGATCTCAGGCAAGAGGTAAACGCATTCCAGCAAAACTTCCTTTTATGCAACACCTGACATGTTAAAAATAAGTCCGTTAGCAAAGCTAGTGTGAATTCATTGAAATCCAAATTAATAACTGTTATGCCCCAACATCAAGGTAACGCAAAAGCCCATCTAAAATATAGTTTGAGAAAATAAAATTTGCAGTTGGAAAGCCCTCAACTCCAAAATATACATCATTTGGATAAAAATCTTCACAGTTCAACTCTCATAAACTGAAAACATGCATCTCATACATGAATAAGTATATCGCCCAAAGGCGTACAAAACCAGCCATCACTAGCATTACATGTTTTTATATGTACAAAAATATGAAAAACTACAGCAAGTCTTCCATCACCTCTGCAACTAGGTCAACTCCTCATGCTCACCTAAAAAGATTTTACAGCAAAATCTCACACCATGAGCCGAAACCTAATAGAACATAGATAATAAAATTGTGAAGCAGGCTATACAATTACGCACACACGGGCTCAATCACAGGAGCCAAAAAGATTTTTCTTCCAAAATTACAAATTTGCATCAGACGACCACGAGTCTAAAAAATGTTTTATCTCATAAAACCCCACATTTTCCATTCTTCAAACTATGCATATCATCCTAACAGATATCATGCCACAGTTAAGGAAAAGCTATAAATAAACAGTATGCTCCATTCGGGTCACACAGTCAAGGAGAAGATGTAAATGAAATCCTATGTACCGACTCTACCGTACAGACAAAGGTAACAACTATAGACTCATGCCCATTACCC
>JAULJZ010011709.1:4525-16391 GCA_032270985.1 Heliamphora pulchella | reverse complement strand
CATCGTGTGTGTGTATATATATATATATATATATATATATATATATATATATATATGCCTTACATTTTGGACCGATTCAATTCAAACTATAGACATTCATTAAAAATCGTGAACAAAATCGTTCTAACCAATTCTCGAATTATAACAATTAGAATCGAATTACATTAATTTTTAATCAATTTTAATCGTATGGCCAGATTCAGATCGATCGAATTACCAATTCTGTTATTTTATTTTTGTTTTTTCATCCCACGCGTTTTATGCCAACTTCAACCCAATACAAGAAGGGTGGTACACTCATATGTGCATAGTTAAAAGTAATTATTGTATTTAAAATGTGAATGTTCAAACTTGTTATGAAATTAATAAAACAAAATTTATATAAATAATAAAAAATTTAAAATTTTAAAATAATTTAGTCACGTCAAAAGTTTTAAAAACCTTCCGAGACGGTATGAATATATAAATATCCGTTCATATAAATCATGGAATAATCAAACGAATGAGTGGTTGAGATCAAAGTAAAGAAACCAAGGGCCAGCGTCGTGATAAAGACGTCGTTCCCGATTTGTTTGGGATTTTTAAAAAACAATTTTTTTATTAAAAATTAAATCCTAAACTATACTATTTTAGTGTCATAAAAAAACAACTTGATTTTATTTTTTTTCTTTTTTCTGTTGAATTATTTTTTAATGAAGAAGCTAAACTCAACCAAATTAAGTGGTTTGAGATTTTTATTTTATTTTATTTTACTGATTATATTTTTTAGTGAATGTTTTTCATAAATTTACTACTTTTTTATACTTTTTATATTTATCTTATCAATTCAAATTAGAAAAATAAATTTGATAAAAATATGAAAAAGTTTGTTCATACGTGTAAAAAATTAAATTTTCTTAAATATTATTAATTGTTTGACCAAGTCATATTTATCAAAATGGGAGTATTTCGCAAAATTTCTTGTTGTAATTTTTAGCTTTTTGCTACTAATTTTAATTACAAGCTATAATTTATTTCAAACACCTATAACTTTTGTTATAAATTATAATTATTTTTTTTCTAGTTCAGCTATAAGCAGTCATCTTTACCAAGTATTTACAAGTCACAACTTCTATTACAAATTACAATCTATAAATTATTAATTTTAGTAATATTAAACACTACCATAAAAAAAGTATAGTTTATCTACATGCACGATCTATTGGAGTGATCCGGTACACGTATAAAATCTTAACACTCAATTTTGTTGAATTTTTTAATGAAAACCTTATAAATTTGAACAAATTAAGAGGTTTGAGTTATTTGTTTATTTATTTATTTTATTTTATTTACTTTATTTTTAATGAGTTTTTTCTTTGTAGTTTCAATTTTTTGTATTTTTAAAAATCTTATCATCAAAATGAACATGAGTGGTAAATTTCTTTATCAAAAGATAAAAAAAATAAAAAGATAAAAATAAACTATAATAAGCAAATAAATCAATTTATTTTTACTTTTCTTTGTCTTTAATAGTTTTCTTTCGTATTTTAATTGAAAAAGATTTACTTTGTCGATTCATGAAAAAATCTGAAAAGAAAAATAATTCAAAAAATTGAAAAACTCCCTAATTTTTTATCCCAAAATAATAAATACTAGTTTAAGTGACTTAAAGTCAAATAAGTAACTATATTATATAATTATGCTTTTGACTTGTTTTTTAATATTTTTTTTATAATTTTATATTTAACATAGATCTAGACAAGCATACTTAAATATATAAAAAATAAATGTGAATTCCAAAAATATAATATTTGTAACAAAATTGTTATGAAAGTTGTTGAAGGATACAGAGAGTAGATATAGATACTGGTTGGAAGGCAAAGTGACAAAAAAAATTTTAAATTGTTAGATATTTTTATATGATTTTGATAATTTTATTAAATTATATTTTGTAATTAAAAGTTTAAAGTGATATTAAATTAAATGTTCTCTATAAAAAAGTTGAGTCAACACTACACGCTAATATGTCGACACCTTATACCATTTGTACTGGCATTTAGAGCTAAATGAGTTGACACTCAATGTTTTTATAATAAAATTTTTGTGTCGACACAAACTAGCTTTTAGGTAGACACTTATAGGCAAAACACGCTTGACAAACTCAAGTGTATCGATACCATTAAGGTTTAGGATCGACACATCTAACGCTTTACTTGAGACGTTTTAGGAGAATAGATTGTATCGACACCAATGACCGATTGTATCGACACCTCCAGTATTGGATCGAGATCTAAGTTAAGTCGACACCAATACACATATGAGTCGACGCCAAGTGACCCTCCGAATTTTCTAATTCCTGTGTCGACACCAAAGATAAAACGAGTCAATACCTAGACACCATCTAAACAACTCAATTGCGTCGACACTACCGATTCCAATGAGTTGACACTAGACATCGAGTGATCCCCCGGACTCTAACCTATATGTGTTGACACTAACGAACAGATGAGTCGACCCCAAAGACATCCTCCAAAAAATCAAAAGTTTAGGTAAACACCAAATAAGATAAGGATCGACACCAAAATTTCAGTAGCCAAAGTCATTTGGCTAAGTCGACACCAAAGTAGACAAATGTCGACACTGACTTTTCAGTAGCCAAAGTCAGTTGGCTAAGTCGACACCACAGATGAGAAGTGTCGACACCAAAATTTCAGAAGCTAAAGTCTCTTAATTGAGTCAAACCAACAAAGACATAAGTCGACACCAGAGCAGACATGAAGCCTTGAGTCGACACCAACTCTGATATGAGTTGACACCAAGCTTCAAGCTGAAAAACTGAAGAAATGAAATGGTCTACACCAAATTTACCATAAGTCGACACCAAGGCGTTGGTGATAAAAGTCCAAAAGTTTAATGGTTGACACCTCATGGAGAATGAGTCGACACTTTGTCTGAAAACTAAGGTCAATACCAACTTATGTCGACACTTGCAACGGATTTCAAAAAATGGCATTGGTTCAAACTGTAACTTTTATGGAGTATTAATTGCATTCACCAATTATCAACGGTCATTTACTTCAATGAGCTATAAAATAAGTAAATTTAAGAATTTTGAACTTTTGGATTACTATCTAATTGAATGCATTGAAAGCTATAAATCCTTTCTTGTTCATTAAAAGCTCATTTACTCTTCCAGTCGTAATTCGCTTATTCCTTTGCTCATTTATTATTGAATCTTTGTAAGGAGTTATTGTGATTGAATCTTCCATTTTATTTCATTTATTGTAAAGGGTGAGTCATCTTTGTAATCCTTTAAGAGAGTATGCTGAATTTCTTAAAGAAGAGCTGAAGAGCATTTAGAAAAATAAGGTTGGTTGTGAAACATTTTCAAAGCTGTAAAGACTTTTGAATGCGCCTGTAAAACATTCGTTCATAGTGCAAATTTTCAATGGGACTCTTGAGGAATGGAAATAAGTTTGGAAAAAACCAAACTACAATAAAATCTTGCTGTCTAGTTCAAATTTTTCTTTCTTACCTATTTAATTTCACTGCTACACATTTACTCTTAACTTATTACCATATTTTTTTTTGTAAAATTTTAAAAAAAATTAAATTAGATGTTATTATTTTAAAATCTAATTCACCCCCTATTGGGTTGCGTAAGATTAACAAAAATAATAAATAAAAATGCTATAAATATTGGAGTTCGCAAACAAGACAAGAGTCTTATTTGCTACTTTAATCTTGACTTAAAGTCACTTATTAAATAAGCATGATTTTTAAAAAATTTATTATTATTTTTGTTATTAATTATTGTTGAAAATTTTGGCTTAAATCCTATTTGAGTTGGGATAGACTTCCAGTTTATCTATTTTTCTTCTATAAATATGATTATATTCTTAGATAATTAGTGTGTGCAAGTTATTTGAGAGAGAATTTATGAGAGTCGAGTGATTTGTAATATCTTTTTCCATATATCGAATTCCGCTGCAAATGGACGTAGACAAATTACCGAACTACGTAAAATCTGTCTGTTTGTATTTATTTTTTATTATTTTGGAAAGAGATGAGAAACTTGGTGAACAGTACGAAATCAGTTGTATCTTGAGAATAGCACTCTTCGAGAAGCTATTAACAAAAGTAATTTGGTGAAACTTTGGGATAAGTTAGAGAGCAGGTACAAGTCCAAAATATTGACTAATTGATTATTTTTACAAAAACAGTATTACACATTTCAAATGACAGAAGAAGCAACTTTATAGACCAATTAGACAAATTCGATGGGACACTAACAGAATTGAATTCTATTAGCGCAAGAATTGAGGATGAGAATGTAGCAATTCTCCTTTAATTTTCTTGCATTCATCATACGAGTATCAGAGGATAACACTAATATTTGAAATAGACACCCTTGATTTAGATGGGCCTTTTTCTACTGTCGTATCTCATGGAATGTTGAAAAAGAAGAAGAGTGACAGATTATTGAGAGAGTGGATCACGATTGCATCAGTTAGTAATGAAGTCAAAGGCAAGTAAACAATGAGGCAGGAGGGGCCCAAGAAGAACGGTTGTTCTAAGTCGAGCGGTTATAAAGTGACATGTTACTATGGTGACAAAGAAGGTCACTTGAAGAGGAATCATCATACACGACGGTTATAAAGGACTCAAAGTATGAAGAAATAGAAGTATTCACAGTTACTTCAGGTATGAAAAAATTTGATTGAATGTTAAATCTGGATGTTCATTCCACACGTGTGCAGTAAAAGAATATTTTGCTACATATCATTTATGTGATAAGGATATTATTAAGATGACTAAAAATGCAGTGAGCAAAGTTATTAGTATAAGGGCAGTGTGGTTTTGCGTGTTCAATGGGATTATTTTGATCTTGATCGAGGTTAGACATGTGTCGAAATTAAGAAATAATTTGATTTCTCTATGAATGCTAGCTTCAAGAGGCTACAGGTTCTCGTTAAGAGGTGGAGTTCTTTGGATTTCTATGGAAAACATGAATATGTTGTAGGGACAGATGATTGACAACTTATACAGGCTCGTAGAGAGGTGAACGTACTTTCAAACATCAGATGAGTAGTATAAGTAGGCAACATACACAAACAAAGTTTAAAGGTGAACAAATTTTGCAAAGAAGCACACGTAGTACTCGTAGAGGTACACCAAAGCAATGAGATTGTACAAATGTGCAGATGAGCATATCAGATAGTGTATAAAATGCCGACAAGATGCAACAATAGTGGTTTTTGGATGTTAACAAGAAAACTCCTTGCAAAGAAACTGATATGACTGACATGCCAAAAAGTTATACACCTCGGCAAAATCGAGTCTCTTTTACTCTTGATTTGGTTAGTGGTTGTGATCTTTCTGAATTTTTGCGCAATAGGGTAGAGGTAGCGCCAATTTATTTTACAAAGTAGTGAGTTTTGTGGGGTGACCTGGGTGGGGGTGCAAGCACCCCTATGTAGAGATGTGTGCCATATTGTTTGAGTATGGTAATTCGACGACTACAGTAGAATCGACTGCAATGCTGGTTAACATAGAAGTAATTTATAGAATTCAAACCAATGTGAAAATTGTTGGGTTGAAATGTCTTGTATTCTACATGACCTGTGTAATTATTATTTTGATCTATATGTATTTGGATTAGAATGGGGTTATGAGTCCATTAAAAATCCCCAGTTGTATAGGATTTTATAACTATATAGGCTTAGGGCTAAAGATTTATATGGAGTGCTTACAAATAGGGCACTTATGGAGTTCTAGGGTGATGTGAGAATAATTGTGATGTTAGCTGGTGCCTGGTAGAGAGAAATGAGCAGTTCACGTGCGACATAATAAAAATTTTATTTTTTGCTTGTGGATATAGGTCGGTGTGGGCCGAACCATATAAGTTATTTAAGTTAATTATTTTCTTTGCTTTTGTGCTTAAATAGTTGCTTCCATTTACATTTGGGGATTAATAATTAAATCTCAACACAAACTATATTATGTGATCACCTATTATTTTCTAATCACTCAATAAAAGTCTATTATGTCTCTACCGTAAATTTTTCGTTACAAGATTGGGTGTGAGTACCGCATAGGATTGCCACATGATACTTCAGAGCATCGAGCCTTCGAAGTCTAAGATAGTGACGTATGTTAATATAGCAGACTCCATATCTCTGTGATTTGGTGTTTTGCATGTTTAAAGACAACAATATTATGTTACTAAGTTATATTACCAAATTAATTTATCAAATAATATGACACAATTACAATCATTAAATAAAGTAAAATTTATGCAGGACCCATTGTATTAATATTTATAATTGTATCATTTCATTTAATAAATTAATTTGATAATATAACTTGATCACTACAGTGTTATTGACTTAAAGAACGCGTAAAAAGAGGAGAAATTTTTTTATATAGAAAAACAAAATATTACAATTGTGAAAGATATAATAATCGAATTATAAATACGAACTCTTTGGTATGTCTAACGTTAGCAGTCGAGCAAAATGAGATGACACTGTTAGTGTAGCCCAACCAAAGTGATCGAAATAATAGTTCGATAATAAATCAATTACTTGAGTTATGTGAGAGCTATACATTCACTAACATAGAGTTTGGATAAATCAAGAAAATCTCTCTTTATTTGGTTTTTATTGTCCTATTTATAGAATTCGTTTTCTTCACATTCCATACACTCACCGTTAGAGTACTTTGGTCCGATTGCAAAGCCCATGCTCTTAAAACCTAGGGTGCACCTATCTAAAACAAATATACGTACTTAAGTTATTATTCTGACTTGCACGTTGATCATCTTAGTTTTGTGCGTGTCGTTCTTACCTATGCATAATAAAGCTCATAGTTTTGATCATCTAGCTTCGACCACCACGGCCACCCCTATTTCACCTTCCTTAGCCATCATCATCTCTCTCTCCTACCCTTTTCCCACACCTCTCTACCCCTTTCTTACTTATTCCCGAACCCCTTATGTGACCATTGCGTGCCACCGTCACTGCCCTCTCCCTCCCGTGTCACCCCTCCCCTTTAACTCTCTCTCTCCTCCTTCTGTTGAGAATTTTGGCTCAAATTCAATTTGAGTTGGTACAGATTTCTAGTCTATCATGGTTACTAAATTTGAAGAGTTCTAAATAATGTAATTTTGTAATTATTTAATTAATTTTGAACTCAATTAGTATAAGTATAATTAGATTAGGTCTCTTTTTCTCCCATATAAATATGAATATAGTCTCAAATTAGTATGCGCGAGTTGTTTGAGAGAGAATTTGTGAGAGTCGAGTGATTTATTATTCATTCTCTATATATTGAATTTTGTCACCTGTGAATGTTGGCAAATTATTGAATCACGTAAAATTTATTTTTTGTGAATTTGTTTGTAATTATTCTGAACCCTTCTTGCACAACACCTTCCTCTCGTTATATTGCACAACAATCATCCGTCAAACTCACTTACGTAATTTTTCACGTACTCTGTGCAATTATTCTTTCTTTATTCTAAATTTATTTGTTCCATAACGGAATAACATAAACCATTAACGGTAGAAAAGGATTGGAGAAAGGGGAGAATAAAGAGGCAACAAAGAATTAATACTGTTTGGTAATCAAATGTTTCAGCCTTGTAAGTTTACTAATAAGATTGTTGATGACAAAAGTGGAATATTAGGGAGGATATATGGGCGAGAAAATTAGAGGTGCGTTTCCTGGAAATTTCGTGATACCCAACTTTATGAGGAGACAAAGGCCTGATTGGCAACTTCTAAGTTTTTGGCGTTTTAGTTAAAAATGCTAAAAAGTTTAAGATTACTCATTCAGTAAAAAAACCCAAAATTCAAAAAGCTAAAAATATCAAAAAAAATCAAATTAAAACAAAATTTCTCAAAATATTATATTTAAACTTCAACTATTTTTGAAATATAATAATAACTCTTATTCATAACTTATTTACTACAAATACCAACTACATGTAATTGTTAATAAATATAAAAATAATAAAATTATTCATTTTGAATAAAAAATAAAAAAGTTAGCTTTTTATTCAACAACCAACTTTAAAAAAAAATTAGCTTAAAAACTAAGTTACCAAATAACCTACTTTAAACTCAATTTAACATTTTGACTAAAAATGTAAAAATATAAAAAAAAATAAAAAAAACTAATTTTTAAAGTAATTGACAATCGGGCCAAAAGATTATTAATCAGTTTTTTGGTTTTGTTTGGTTTTGTTTGATTTAGTTTATGTTTAATAGGATTCGTGGCTCACGTTATAGAATAAAAAATTTAAGTTATAAAATTTTTGAAAAGAAAGAAAAAGAAAGAAAATGCAAAAAAAATGGAAAAAAAAAATAATTGAACGGTTACAATGTAAGATTGTAACGAAATCGAATCAGTTGTCAGAATATATAGTGAGATGATGTGATTTTTAAATTATGCTTTTCCCAATTTTAAAATAAAATGAGTGATAAAATAGATTTTTGATTACATTTTGGGTAAAAAAAAAATTTACACAGCTTTAAGTCTTCAAAATACTAAATTAGTGTTCTCCTTTGGGCACTCTTTGGGATAACTTTTTCTCTGACTTTTTTTTGTAGCTTTTTTTTTGGTCTTTTTTGTATGTTTTTTTTTATTTTTTTGGTTTAAATTTTTTACTTTTTTTATTCATTATTATTAAATAAATTTAAAAATATAACCATTTTGACAAAAATTAAAAAAAATTATATAAGACTAAAAAAACCACTTTAAAGTGGCAAGCTTTTTCATCTTATATAAGCATTTTTTTAAAAAACACTAGCCAATTTTTTATATATATTTTTAGTTTCTCGTAACGAGAAAAATCAAAAAAAGTGTCATCATTTAAACTCACTTAAATTTTTTACTAAAAATGAAAAAAAACAACAAAATATTTTTAAAAAAACTATTCCAAACGATACCTTAAATAGTTTAGATTGTATAAATATAGTTGTTGTATGGGACGTCCCGTAAATTAGATTTATTTTAGTGGGTTGAGTCGGCGAGGTCCAACGAGGAAGAAGTCCGTCGGCCTTCGAGCGCTCCAGTCGTCGGGATCCTACAAAACAAACCCCCGGCCGGTGGCCGGAGGGAGGGCCTCTGACGCCCAAATTAGTCCACAGATTGAGAGAAATAATACTTGAGTTCCAAAAATGCAACCCCCTTTCCTCTGCCGAGGGATGGGGTTTATGTAGAGGGGGAGAGAGAGAAAGAGAACAAGAGAGAAAAAAAATCACTTAAGTGTTGTTCCATTCTTGTCAGGATGGGACATGTGGGAATGACAGCTAAAAGACTCTTGAAGATTTGTTTGTTTGGAGGGATTTACTCCCCCACAGTTGTGATTCGATTTTTCTTCCCTTCGGAATTATTTGGTTTATCGAAATGTCGATGTCTATGAGTTGGAAGCCAAAATATGTTTAAATAAAATTTTTTATCTTTGTTTTTTCAAACAAAGAAAGAGATACCCTTCGAATTGTTTGGTTCATGGAGATTTAGGCCTCATTTGATAACTTAATTTTAAGTTAGGTTTTTTGTCTAAAGTCATTTTAAGCTCCAAAAGATAAAAGTTTATTTGAAAAAAGTATGAAGTGACTTTAAGACAAAGACTTAAAAGTGATTTTAAGTCAAAAAAATAAAAAATTTTGCTTAAAATTATAATAATTTTTTAAAATTTATTTTTAAATAATTTTATATTCAATATAACTTTTGTTTGATAGAATTTGACAAACCCATTTTAAAATTATAATTTCTTTTGAAAAATAGATTTGTATAATAAAAGTTATGATATTTTAAAAAATATAAAAATATATATAACAAACAAAAATACTAAAAGCCTTTAAAAAAAATTTGGCTTTTTTAGCTTTAAGTAAAAATGCAAAAGATATGACTTAAAACTGACTTAAAGCCAATTTACAAATGAGGTATTAGACCATGTTTGGTATTTTTTGTTTTTAGTTTTTTCAGAAACGTGGAAAACTTGTTTTGGTGAAAAAGTTACGGATCGAACTTGTGTTTTGCAAATTTTAATTTGAAGACAATTTGACTTCAAAATTTAAAAAAGAAAAAAGAAAAACTGATTTTGAATTCCCACATATATGTGGTTGGATTAAAAGCCTATGTTTACGGGTTGAATATCGGCACAAAAATTACTATGATAAAAAAAAAAATACAATGAATTGGTAATATTGGTAACACTTACACAAATTTTATTGTCATATTTAATTAATCGAATTAATAATAAAAAAATATATAATTATACTTAATAAGTAGTCTTATGGAATTAGTAATAAATGAATTAGTAATATCATATCCTCTTAAGCACTATATATCCCACATTTTGTGAGATTAATAATTCAATTGCTGGATAATTCTATCATCATTTGTTGAATTCAAATAAAAAAATATAATCTCATAAGATATATAATTCAATCCAATGTTTAATCCAATTAATCAAGCATGCGCTATATGTTAAAAAAACACCATACAAGATGAAAAATACTAATCACCGTTTACTAGACAAATGAAAGTGAGTAAAAAAGTGATAAATATATGTACAATATATATTGATATTTGTGAATATAATAGATTCCATTTTTAAAAGTGTAATAATATTAAAATTTTGTTATCTTTATTCTCCTTCTATTTACCGCCTAGTAGACGGTAGTTAGCATGACCCATGCAAGAAATTTTAAAAAATGACAATAGAGTGAAACAGAAAAATTAAAGTTTATAATTTTTTGTCTTCATTCCCAATTTTATCGAGCGATAAAGATTGAAAAAGTGACGATGACGGGACATATTAGGATATTTAATAAATCATGCATAAACGTAATGATATTAATAAAAATTATTGATAATATGATAAAAGAAAAAACAATAATTGATGAAAAATTAAAACTAAAATGATGAAGTATAAAAAAATAGAGATGAAAATAAGAGATAAATATGATGTTTTTATATTTTATTTTTATTATATTTTTGAAAAACTAAGCTTTATTTATGTATTTATAAATAAAAAGTTATTTAATTTATATAATCATAATTCACGAATGTTCTCCATTCCACTTATAATCGAGGATGACAAATATTCACAAATAACGAACGGATCATGCAGGGGCAAAATTGGGCGAAACAAATATTTTTATTTTTTTAAGAAATAATCGTAATTAAGTTTAAAGAGGACTAGAAATGCAACCTCCAAACATAACTTATTGCATAGCTAGAATAAGAGAATAAGACAATGCCACGGCTTTTGAAAACAAAAGGTTGATCCAAAGTGACTTGTTGAAGAAGGAATCGGAATTCTTCCACCCAAAAAATAAAAAATACAAAAATGCAAAAATTCAAATCCAATGGGTTGAGAATTAAGAAAGAATCATCCAAGGTGGACTTGGACATTTGAACGTCGCTCCGCCCCCCTGATTCTACACGGTGCTTATTCTTTGTTTGGAACAATTTTTTTTTTTTTAAGCTTTTGTAGCACTTTTTTAGACTCTTTAAATTTTTTGGTTTAGTTTTTTTTTTTTAAATTTTTCTATTCATTTGTGATTGTTAGGAGATTTTATTGAAATTTTGTTGTTTGTTTATTTTGACAAATTTGTGACAAACCAATTGATCTTCATATTATTTGTTAATAATTTAATACTTATTCTTGTGAGTTTGATATAATAGTTGCAGGGTATTAAATTGTGCAAGAAAGAGAGCTAAAAAAGGAACAAAATATTGTAACTTGTATTGGATTGCTCAAGTAGTTAATCGAGTAGTCAAAAGAGTCTCTCGTTTAACAGTTTGCACAAAATATGTACTGAAAAGCAGTCTTCACTGGTAGAGCAGTGAACAGATTGCTCAATCGGTC
>JAULJZ010011698.1:0-16392 GCA_032270985.1 Heliamphora pulchella | reverse complement strand
CCCGAAAAAAAAAAAAAATCTAAAAGCTCCATTTCCTCAACATCCTGTTACTCTCGCTCAAAATCCCCTAAAACACCTACCCTAATGCCATCTCCTAGAAATCTCCTACAATTTCTTTGCCAACAACCACAATTAACCCCAAAACAATTGTCCCAACAAAAACAGATAAAGGCAAGCATAAGTCACATAAAGTGCATTCTCATCATTGGTCATCAATTTCCATTTACCACCTCCGGCTTTTCTAGTAATAGCAATAACAACAGCTAATTTGATGGTAGGATGCCTCTCAAATGCCTCCCTAAACTCTTTCACAAAAATAAAGAAAGGGCTAATAGATTTTTTCTTCCCACATGGCCCCTTCAAGTTCTTTATCCAATTCTTTCCATTATAGCCAATTGATCGAATTGCATAGAAGATCTAAGCCATTTTCCTTTCTCCATCATTCCTCAAAAGCCACCTAACCTAGATAACAATGTAGAGTGATGAAGCTTTAAATCTGGTCGCCTACCTAAATAATTAACTTGTTGAACTGCTTGTGCACCCATCCACAAGCGTGGCCCACCCTTAATATACATATACATCCCTATTTTGGATTTCAAAACAAAATAAAATTATATCTGCAAAGTACTGTACATCACAAACGTTCTGTGAGATAGCCCTCCACTCCTCTATCACATGAATAGCATGCAAATCTTTTCACGTTCACAATTGTAACTAAAATTGCTTTGGTCGTCCCCACCACGAAAACTCAAATCATCTTTTACAACACCACCTCCAGCCACATATTTGTCAATAACCAAGCTTTATGAGATCTCCGGATAGCTTACAAGCGCCCCTAATAAATAATCTAATTGATCCATTCTATTACCACCATTGCCTCCTTAATCGGCACTTACATCTCCCCTAAGCAACCCTGTAAACACCATCAATCTTATCTTTATCAAAGAAAGCAATCAACCTATAAACATCATCTAAAAAGCTCCATCACTTAATCCTTCCTACCATTACCATCATCCTTACCCCAAAGAGAACACTTTGGAACCTTGTCTTATGGAGCAAGGGAATAGATTGGAATACCTTTACCTAATAGCACCATGAGGAACTCTTAACATTGTCCAACACATGCGTACCCATTGTCAAACTTATACATTGAAAATAGGAAAATGTTAATTTTCCCAATTGTTTCACTTTTCATAAAGCAAACCTTCAAAACCACCAATCTCCCCAAAAAAGAAAAAGAAAATTCTAAAAGCTCTAATGTTCCAGCATCCTACAACTCCTTAACAAAATCTCATAAAGCCCCAAACCTATAGCCATCTCTTAGAAATCTCCACAAATTTCTTTCCCTAACAACCATAAACAACCAAAAAACAACCGTTTGGACAAAAACCTATAAAGACAAGCCTAAGTCACCTAAAGTGCTTTAACGCCATCAGCTATCAATTTCAACTAATCACCTCCTATTTTTCCAATATCAAACAATTACAGTAGTTGACTTGTGTAGGCATAGAGTTTGGGCGTGGACCGGAGTAGTGAGGTTTGGGAAGATAGAGTGCACCACTGTTGCTCGAGGACGCTGGAGGTGGAAGAGGTGAGAGCTTATGGTAAACTTAGAGAGAGAGAAGGTGACAGTGGAGAGCAACCAAAGGTATGGAGAGGTTGTATCTTGCAGACAGATAGCAAGGTTGAAGGTGGTATGGTTGGAGATGATGCGTTCTGGAGAACTGGAGTGTACCCATTTATAGACGATGTGAAAGGGACACCGACATCATCAAGATCACTAAGGACGACGGGTGTCCCCATCCGCAATTGGTTGTGTAGATATGATCTTCTCGCTCTAGTGGTCCATATGATATGCTGAGGTAAGTATCATACGGTGTATCTTACAGTTTGCAAGTTTGGTCAGCTAGATGCTAGCTTCTAAGCCTAAAAGAGCTCTGTGTCTTGATTAGGCATCTCTCTAACTATGACCGGTCAGGGGAAGTTGCTTAGAGGCCACTCCATTGACAAGCTCTAGAGCTTTAGCCTCCAAACCACGTACCTCCTTTGTTCCTGAGTGAAGAGGTGCCTATCCCCTATTCCTAGCCTAGGAACAAGTTGATATTGGAGATGGCGTGGGCTGTGGACCTGCACACTTGCCCAAAGGCGAAGAGACTAGCTCGACGGCCTGCATGGAGATTGGACCAACGCCCTACTTACCTGGTGGCAAGGTTGACTAGATAACCACAATCTGATATAGAAGATTCATCCGCACCCCTCTTTTCTATTGTTACGCCTGTTTATAAGGCCTCAAGCTCCTGCTCTGGCCTTTCGCTTCATTTTCTTCCTCCCCATTTTTGTCATGATTCCTAGCTCAAAGAAAAGTGATGATGCGAAGAAGTGACGTTGTTATTGTTATATCACTCAAAACCTTTCCCCCACCTATAGCTCTTAAAAAGGACTATGACTTAGGAATGGAACCTGACTATGCATTCTTTTGTTTTCCTTTCTTTGAAGCTCGCGCTTTTTGCTCGTCTTTGTTCTTTCACTTTGATTTTCTTAAACTCCTCTTTGAACTCTTCCACGAAAATAAATAAAGTGCTAAAAGATTTGTTCTTCCCCCATATAGCCCATTCAAGTTCTTACTCCTCTTCTTTCAATCATGGTTAATCGGTTGAAGACATATAAGTTCCCATTAAGAGAAACATTAAATAAAACACCCTTATTTCTACCACCATCGTCATTATCATATTTGTGTTAACTAACTTTCTAACATTAATTACTTCCAACGCATTATATTGCAAGGACAAAGCATCACCAAGATGATTAAATGCAAAAGTAATTATTTGATATCCTGTTTGATGGAGATTCAACCACCATAAATGAATTATGAACTCAAAACTCCTCCATAACAAAAATTCATACTCTTGTATCTCCATTATTCGCTATTAACTGTGAGTCCTCTAGGCCAGAGACATCATCAAAATCCTCCCTTATATGCAAATATACCCCATCCACACCATCCTCTACCACATCATTTCAAAGAAAAGTCTAATCAAGCCTTGCAGCGCAAAAATTACCATCACCTGGTTGCTCCTAAGAAGTTATCTTAGCAAAAGTCCTTGTCAACACATTGATCTACGGGCTTGTTCAGCCCATATTCTTAAAAAGGCATCAGAATTAAAACCTCTTCCCTATCCTCAAAATATCTAGAATCCTTACTAACAAAAACCCGATTCCATCTCTTGCCGACCTTAGCCAAAACCTTTTCGCCCGAGTCCCAAATTGAGTGAACTTAGTTGGGTTTGTTAGAAGCATTTAAAACTAGAACCCAACTCATATACTGATCCAATGTGATGAAACCCTAAATCAAGTTGCTTATCCAAACAATTAACCCGTTGAACTGCTTGTACACCCATCCCCATGTCTAGCCCCTCCTTACTATACACCTATTCATTGCTTTCGACTTCAAAACAAAAATCATATCTTGAAAGTACTGTACATCACAAATGTTGCCTGAGATAGCCCTCCGCTTTCCATCACATGAATACCATGAAAATTCTTTTACGTTCACCATTGCAACTGAAATTGCTTTTGTTGTCCCTATGAGGCAAAATTAAATAATCGTCAACAACACCATCTCCAACCATCGATTTTTCCAAACCCAACGCTTTATGACACATCCAGTTAGCTTCCAAATGCCCACAATAGAAAATCTAATCGATCCATTCCATAACCTGCATTGCCTCCTTAATCGGCACGTGTATCTCCCTAAGCAACCGTGCAAACACCAGCTTAAAAACTCCATCACTCTATCTTCGCCATAGAAAGTCAATAGCATGCAAATATCATCTCAAAAGCTCCATCAGTGAATCTTTAGTAACATTACCATTACTTTGACTCTAAAGAGAAAACTACCGCATCATTTCCAAAAGAAGAAGTCTCCTCAACCCTAGCAGCACAAAGATTACCATTTTCTAGTTGCACCTGAGAGGATATCCTACGTAGCAGACCTTGATCTGCACACTGATCTACATGATTGTTCAGCCCATCCTCCTAGAAAAGGGACCATCATTAAAATCCTTAATCTCTATCCTTAGAATAACAAGAATCTTCACAAACAAAAAAAAACTATTTTGTCACTTTCGACCTTAGTCAAAACATTTTCGCCCGAGGACCAAAATGAGTAAAGTTATAGCTTGGTTCGTAAGTGGCCTTAAAATCGAAAAATAAAGCTAGACACTTAACCTAGCGTGATGAAGCCTTAAATTAGGTTGCCTACCCAAATAATTGACTTGTTGAATTGCTAGTGCACCTATCCCCATGTATGGCCCTTCGTTACTATGCACCTATCCCCTTCATTGGACTTCAAAACACAAATCACATCCTGAAAGTACTGTACGTCACAAATTTTGCTTGGCATACCCCTCTGATCCTCCATCACATGAATATAATACAAATCTTTTCATGTTCATCACCGGAACTAAAATTGCTTTTGATGCCCACACCAGTCAAACTCAAATCATTGTTCACACCACCAACCAACTATTTGTTCAAACCCACCGCTTTATGAGATCTCTAGTTAGCTTTCAAACGCCCACCAATAGATAATCTAATCGATCCATTCTTTTAGCACCTTTGCTTCCTTAACCGGCACTTGCATCTCGCCTAAACAACCCTACAAACACCACATCAAAAACATCATCACACTATCTCCACCAAAGAAAGTCATCAACCAGCAAACATCATCTCAAAAGCTCCATGACTTGATCTTTAGAGCCATTACGATCATTTTACCCTGAAGAGAAAACTTTGGAACAGCCGCCTTATGCAAGGGCTAAGATTGGAACAGAAATGCCCAACAACCACCATGAGGAACTCCAACATCGTCGCGACACATGCTTGCCCAATGCCACACTTAAAAAGTAATTTTTAAGTGTGGCATTTAAAAAAATTAATTTTTTGTTGGTCCCTTATCGAAAAATTGAAAATTACTAAGTTTCTCAATCCTTTGCATAAAGCAAATCTTCACAACAACAAATCAATGACAAAAAAATTAAAAGCTCAAATGCTCCAGCATCTTGCAACTCCCTCTTAAAATCCCATAAAACCCTACCTTGACACCATCTTTTAAAAATCTCTAGCAATTTCATTCCCAACAACCACAAACAACCCAAACGACCACGTTCTAACAAAAACATATAAGGCAAGCCTAAGTCGCATAAAGTGCTTTCTCATCATCAGTCAATGATTTCCATTTATCACCTCCGGATTTTCTAATAATAACAATAACAGTAACTGATTTGATGTTATGATGCTTCTTAAGTTCCTACCAGAACTCTTCCACGAAAGTAAAGAGCTAAAAGATAAATAATCGATTGAAGATGTATAAGTTCTCTGACCTTCATAGAAGATGTAAGTCATTTTCCTTTCTTCAACATATCCTAAAAAATCTTAGTCCCTACATTCAACATATTAACTAATCAAAATGGGAAACATGCTCAATATCATTTGATTGAATAGTTAACCCAGCCCCTTGTTTGAAGAAACCCTCCACTTTAATTGGTATTTTTCACAAAGAACAGACATGAAATAACAAATCCAATTTTTCATTTCCGAAGCCATTGCCATTATCAGATTCCAATACACAAGTTGTCTAACATTAATGACTTCCCACGCATTACAACCCAAGGAGGAAGCATAGGCAACATGATTAGATTCAAAGTGATTTTTTCCCTATCCCTTCTATGGAGACCCATTAGGACTCCTCGAGGTCAAAATCATCACCACAATCCTTTCTAATATGCAAACATACCCCATCCACACCAGCCACTAACCCAATATTATTTCCTCACACAAAGAAATCTCCTCAACCCTTGCAGCAAAAAGATTACCGTTATCTGGTTACACCCAAGAAGATAACTTAAGCAGAAGACCTTGATCTGTGCATTGATCTACAGGCTTGTTCAGCCCATCCTCCCAAAAAAGGGACCATCATTAAAGCCTTCTTCCCTATTCTTAGAATACCTAGTATCCTTACTAATAGAAAACCATTTTGTCTCTTATCAACCTAGTGTGATGAAGCCCTAAATCAGATCACCTACCGAAACAATTGACCAGTTGAACTGCATGTGCACCCATCTCCATCCTTGGCCCTTCCTTAATATACACCTATCCCCTTCTTTGGACTTCAAAACACATCATATTTTGAAAGTATTGTACATCACAAATGTTGCATGAAAGAGGCCTCTGCTCCTCCATCACATGAATACCATGCAAATCCTTTCACGTTCACCATTGCAATTGAAACATCTTTTATCGTCACCATCGGGCAAACTTAAATCATCTTCTACAACACCATCTTCAGCTACCGATTTGGCCAAACCCAACAACTTATGAGACTTTTGGTTAGCTTCCAATCGCCCCTAATAGAAAATCTTATCGATCCATTCTATTACCCCCATTGCCTCCTCAATCGACACTTGTATCTCCCTAAGTAACCATGCAAACACCAACTCAAAAACTCCATCAGTATGCCTTCACCAGAGAAACTCATGAGCCTGCAAACATCCTCTCAAAAGTTACACCACTTAATCTTTAGCACCATTACCATCACTTACCTTAAGAGTAAACTATGGAAGCTCCGCCTTATGCACAAATACTTAGACTGGAACACCTTCACAACCACAAATCACCACAACCCCTACCCCACAAGTAAAAAAAAAATCTAGAAGCTCAAATGCTCTAGCATCTTGCTACTCCCTCTCAAAATCCATAAGACCCCTACCTTGATGCTATCTCATAGAAATCTCTTGCAATTTCTTTGCCAACAACCGCAAACAACCCAAAAACACCTTGCCGACAAAAACATATAAAGACAAGCCTAAGTCGCATAAAGTGCTTTATCATCATCGATTTCCAATTCTCACCTCCTGCTTTTCCAACGGCAATAACAGTAATTGATTTTATGCTATAATTCTTCTCAAATTCCCAACTCTTCCATGAAAAATAGAGAATGGGCTAAAAGATTTCTTGTTCCCACAAAGTCCCTTAAAAAATTCTTACTCCTCTTCTTTCAATCATAGTAAATCGATTGAACACGTAAAAGTTTCCTGATCTTCATAAAAGATGTAAGCCATTTTCCTTTCTCCAACATATCTTCAAAAGCCTTAGTACCAACATTCAACATTTCAACTTATAAAATTTCTTCCCTCATCACAACTGAATAAGAAAGTAGTGACCCATTGTCATCCACATTAAAAGAAACATTAAACAAAATACTTTTATTTCCTAGACCATCAGCATTATGGTATTCTAGTTCAATAAGTTTCTAACATTAATTACTTCCCATGCATTACATCGCAAGGAGGAAGCATCATCAAACTAATTAGATCTAATAGCGATTATTCCCTATCCTCTTCTAGGGAAACCCAACCACCATAAATGAATTATGAACTCTAAAGTCTCTCATAATAAAACCCCATTCTCACCATTATCCGGTCTAACAAATTAGGACTCCTCTAGGTTAGAATCATCACTAGAATCCTCGCTAATATGTAAACATACCCCATCCACACCAGACACTACCACAACATGCCCCAAAAAAAAAAGTCTCATCAACCCTTGCAGCAAAAAAATACCATTATCCGATTCCTTCTAAGTAGATATCTTAGGCCCTACAAGCTTCTTCAGCCCACCCTCTCAAAAAGGGACCAACATTAAAACCTCCTTCCCTATCCTTCGCAAACCTAGAATCCTTACAAATAAAGACTTCTTTGCAGTGCTTTTAGTTCTTGACTGGCAGACTCGCGGTAGCATTCGTGGTAGTGTGTGGTTGCTGCTATTGTATGGGTTGAGTTTATATTGATCAGGTGGTAATCCACCCCATTCAATGTCTTGTCAACCTTAGCCAAAACGTTTTCACTTGAGGCCCAAATCAAGTGAACCTAGGTTGGTTTATCAGTGTGCCTTAAAACTAAAACCCACCACATACTAAGCCAATACGATGAAACCATAAACCAGGTCATTTGCACAAGCAATTGAACTGCTTGTGCACCCATCCCCAAGCATGGCGCTTCCTTGGTATACACCTATCCCCTTCTTTGGACTTCAAAACACAAATCATATCTTGGAAGCACTGTACATCACAAATGTTGCCTAATCTAGCCCTTCGCTCTCCATAACATGAATATCATACAAGCCCATTCACGTTCATTAATGGAACAGAAATTGCTTTTGCCGTCCCCATTAGTAAAACTCAAATCATCATCTACAACACCATGCCCAACCACCTATTTGTCCAAACCTAACCCTTTATAAGATCTTCGGTTGGATTACAAACGCCCCCAATAGAAAATCAGATCGATCCATTCTATTATGTCTTAAATCGGCACTTGTATCTCTCCTAAACAACCTGGAAACCACTAGCTCAAAAACCCCATCACTCATGTTTCATCAGAAAAAGCTATCAACCTACAAACATCATTCCAAAAGCTCCATCACATAATCTTTAGCACCATTACAACTAGTGTCGCCCAAAAGAGAAAACTTCAGCACCTCTGCCTTATCCAGCAACGGCTTAGACTAGAACACCTTTGCCCAATAGCCACCATGAGGTACTCCAACATCGTCCCGACACATTGTTACTCATAACCACATTTAAGACACCAGAAATCGAAAAATGCTAACTTTCTCACCATTCAACAAATCAAATTACTTAGCCATTGATCAAATTTCTTCCCTCGTCACAATTGAATAAAAAAGTATCGCAACTACTCGAAGAAATATCAAAACTTTCTGAAATCATCGCCATTGTCATATTTCAGATCACCAATTCTCTAACATTAAGGACTTCCAACACATTACAACAAAAGGAGGAAGAATCGTCACGATGATTAGATCCAAAGGTGATTATTTCCTTATCCTCTTCTGTGGAGACCCAACCACTGTTGAATTGTCCCACATCGCTCAGTTTGATCCCCCTCTGTGGATTTATAAGACTCAATTTCTCATTTCCTTAACACCTAGGGCTGTTGTGGTTTAGAGGATGTGTTGGATTGTCCCACATTGCCTAGTTTGAGCCCCCTCTGTGGGTTTGTAAGGCTTAATTTCTCATTTCCTTAATACTTGGATTTTAAGGAGTTGTGTGGGCCGTGGTTTTCAACTACCACTATACATGAATTATGAACTCTACACTCCTCCATAACAAACACTCATACTCTATATTATCTGCACCAACCAACTAGGACTCCTCAGGGTTAGAATCATCACCAAAATCCTCTCTAATATGCAAAAATATCCCATCCACAGCAACAGCTACCGCAACATCATTTCCACCACACAAAAAAAAAAAAGAGTTTACTCAGCCCTTGCTGCAGAAAGATTACCATTATCTAGTTGCACCTACGAAGATATCTTAAGTACAATACCTTGATTAGCACACTGATCTACATGGTTGTTCAATCCATCCTCCCAAAAAAGGGACCATCATTAAAACCTTATTCCCTTTCCTTAGAATAGCAAGAATCCTCACACAAAAAAAACAAAACAAAACAAAACAAAAAAACCCATTCGGTCACGTATCGACCTTAGTCCAAACCTTTTCGCCCAAGAACAAATTGAATGAAGTTAGTTTGGTTTGTATGTGGCCTTAAAATTAATAACCAACCCAGATACCGTTGTCCTAGTGTGATAAAGCCTTAAATCAAGTCACCTATCGAAACAGTTGGCTTGTTGGACTGCTTGTGCACCCATTCCCATGCCTGAACTTTCGTTATTATATGCTTATCCCCTTTTTTTGGACTTCAAAACACAAATCACATATTGAAAGTACTGTATGTTACAAATGTTGCTTGAGTTAGCCCTCTGGTCCTCCAACACATGAACACCATGGAAATCCTTTCACGTTCACCATTGAAACCAAAAATGCTTTTGTTATCCCCACCAAGTAAACTCAAATCATCAACAACACCACCTAGTCAATCCATTTTATTACCATTTTTACATGCTTAATCAGCAATTATATCTTCCCCTAAACAACCCAACAAACACCAACTCAAAAACTTCATCATTCTATCTTCACCAGAAAAAGTCATCAGCTTGCAAACATCATGTCAAAACCTCCATTACTTAATCTTTAGCGCCATTACCTAAAACACTTACCCAGATGCCATCTAGAAATCTCTTGCAATTTCTTTCCCAAGAACCACAATCAACCCAAAAACTATTATCCGGACAAAAATAGATAAAGACAAGCGTAAGTAGCGTAAAGTGCTTTCTCATCTTCGGTTATCGATTTCCATTTACCACCTCCAGCTTTTCAAATAATAGCAATAACAACAGCTAATTTGATGGTAGGATGCTTCTTAAATGCCTCCATGAACTCTTCCACAAAAATAAAGAAAGGGCTAATAAATTTTTTTTTCCAAACATAGCCCCTTCAAGTTCTTACTCCAATTCTTTCAATTATAGCTGATCGATCAAAGAAGTATAAGTTCCATGACCTTCTGAGAATATGTAAGCCATTTTTCCTTCTCCAACATATATCCTCAAAAGCCACATAACCCGGATATCGACCTAAATTGATGAATCTTTAAATCAAGTCGCCTACCTAAGTAATTGACCCATTGAACTATTTGTGCACCCATCCCCATGCGTGGCGCTTTCTTATTATACATATATCCCCAATTCTGGACTTCAAAACAAATCATATCTTCGAAGTACTGTACATCACAAATGTTGCGTGAGATAGCCCTCCACTCCTCTATTACATGAATACCATGCAAATCCTTTCACGTTCACCAATGTAACTAAAATTGATTTGGTCATCCCCACCACGAAAACTCAAATCATCTTCTACAACACCACCTCTAGCCACATATTTGTCCGAACACAATGCTTTATGAGATCTCCGGTTAGCTTTCAAACTCCCCTAATAAATAATCTAATTGATCCATTCTATTACTATCATTGCCTCCATAATCGGCACTTACATCTCCCCTAAGCAACCTTGCAAACACCAACTCAAAAACTCCCATCACTCTTACGTTTATCAAAGAAATCCATTATCCTACAAAGATCATCTCAAAAGCTCCATCACTTAATCTTTACTACCAATACCATCATTCTTACCCTAAAGAGAGCACTTTGGAACCTCTCCTTATGCAGCAAGGGAATAGACTGGAATACCTTTACCCAATAGCTACCATGAAGAAATCTTAGCATCGCCGAACACATGCCTACCCATCGCCAAACTTATACATCAAAAATAAAAAAAATATTAATTTTCTCAATTATTTTTACTTTTTATAAAGCAAACCCTCACAACCACAAATCACCTCCCCCACAAAAGAAAAACAAAATTCCAAAAGCTCCAATGCTCCAACATCGTACAACTCCGTGTCAATCTCATAAAGCCCCTACCCTATTGCCATCTCTTAGAAATCTACACAAATCTCTCTCCCTAACAACCTTAAACAACCAAAAAACACCGGTTCTAACAAAAACATATAAAGACAAGCCTAAAAGTCGCCTAAAGTGTTTTCTCGTCATCAGCTATCGATTTCAATTAATCACCTCCTATTTTTCCAATAACAACAATAACAAAAGTTGATTTGATGCTATGATGCTTCTTGATCTCCTTGAACTCTTCCACAAATATAAAGGGCAAAAAGATTTGTTCTTCCAACATAGCCCCTTCAAGTTCTTACTCCTCTTCTTTCACTCATGGTTAATCATTTGAAGATATATAAGTTCCCAATAAGAGAAACATTAAACAAAACACCTTTATTTCCAAGACCATTGCCATTATCAGATTCGTGTTCACTAACTTTCTAACCTTAATGACTTTCCACGCATTACATTGCAAGGAGGAAGCATCGCCAAGATGATTAAATCCAAAAGTGATTATTCAATATCCTCTTTGATGGAGATTCAACCACCATAAATGAAGTATGAACTCTCAACTCCTCCATAACAAAAATCCATACTCTCCAATCTCCATTATCCGCTCTTACCAGTTAGGACTCTTTAAGGTCAAAATCATCACCAAAATCCTCCCTAATACGCAAATATACCCCATCCACACCGGCCTCTACCACATCATTCAAAGAAAAGTCTCCTCAAGCCTTGCAGCCCAAAAATTACCATCACCTGGTTGCTCCTAAGAAGTTTTCTTAAGTAGAAGTCCTTGACCAACGCATTGATCTACGAATATATAGATGCTCTTCCCTACTCTCGAAATATATAGAAGCTCTTCCTTAAAAAGGGATCATCATTAAAACCTCTTCCCTATCCTCAAAATATCTAGAAGCCTAACTAAAAAAAAAAAAACCATTTCGTCTCTTGCCAACCTTAGACAAAACCTTTTCGCCCGAATCCCAAATTAAGTGAACCTAGTTTGGTTTATCATCAACATTTAAAACTAAAACCCAACCCATATACTGACCCAGTGTGATGAAGCCCTAAATCAAGTTGCCTACCCAAACAATTGACCCGTTGAATTGCTTGTGCACCCATCCCCAAGTCTCGCCCCTCCTTACTATACACCTATTCACGGCTTTCGACTTCAAAACACAAAATCATATCTTGAAAGTACTATACATCACAAGTCGCCGACACCACTCATTCACTACAGTTGTCGCCACTGCCATCCACTCCGGTCACCGACATCCACCACAGTCGCCGGAGCCGTAGTCGTCCATCACAGTCGCCATCACAACTCATTCTCAACACAATCGCGACTCAAATTGTTTGGATCTGGGAGGGTTTCCTGCCACAGTCGCCGCAACCCTTGTATTTGAGGATGAACTTATTTGCTTCTTTGGTATGAACAGTTTGTACGGATCTGCAAGGGTTTCCAGCCATAGTCACCGCAGTCCTTGTGTTTGAGGATGAATTTGTTCTGCGTTTGAGGGTTTCCTCTTTATGAATTGTGATTTTTTGTTTCTTTGTGCAAAATAATTGTTCTGTGTTTCGTAAGTTGAATGGAGTTAATTATTTACATTGGCCCAAAGCCGTTAAATTTGCCTTAACTGGTAAAAATAAACAAAACCACTTGACTATGTCCGGTCCATTTGATGATAAGAGGAAGCCTGAATGGGAACAAGAGGATGCTCAAATTGTTACACTGTTACGGAATTCTATGGAGTCACATATTGCTGATGTGTACTCATCTTGACACTTGCAAGGAAATTTGGGAGTACATTCAAATGTTATATTCCAGTAATCTTATTCGTGTGTATGATATTTCAATTAAATACTTTCAGTTGCAACAGGATGATAAGTCTGTTACAGATTATTTTGCAGCACTTAAGCGACTTCATGAAGAATTAAATGTGGTTCTTTCCATCACAAATGATATTCACAAAACGTAACGGCAACGAGAACAGATGGTTGTGATGAGGTTTTTGGCTGGATTACGGCCTAAATTTGAGTCCGTCCGCTCTCAAAATTTTAGCAGGGGTATATTCTCAAAATTTGAGTCCGTCCGCTCTGAACTGAGATTCCTTCTTTTGCCGAGGTATATTCTCGAATCTTGCGCGCTACTTCTCGGAACAGTTCTCAGGGCTCTAATAGTTCTTCTCGGGACAATTCTGATCGTTCAGCTCTAGTTACACAGCACCAAGGTGATCACTTTAGTAGTCATGGCCGAGGCAATGGTGGTTCTTGAGGTAGTTGCATCAGTAGTTCTCATGGTGGTCGTAGTGGTCGAGGTCGAGGTCCACCTCGTCAGTGTTCCAATTGTGGCTTATAGAATCATACCCAAGAGACATGTTGGGATCTTGTTGGTAAACCTTCTCGATTTGCTAATGATGTGACGTTCGACAATGTTCACCCTTCCTCCTCTACTCCGGTTGAGGAAAAGAATATCACTGTTTCTGAGGAAGAGTTTCTTCAGTATCAGGCGACTTTGCAAACATCTTTTCTAGTTGCATCTCTAGTACAGAAAGGTACCCCTACTGCTTGTCTTTCATCTTCTTCTCCATCTCACCCATGGGTCATTGATTCTGGTGCCACTGATCATATGCCAGATATATCTCATATTTTTTCTCATCTCAAGTCTTCATCTTCCTTATCCCGTGTTACTTTAGCTGATGGTTCTACCAGTTCTGTTGAAGGCATAGGCACCATTCAACCTACGCCTTCACTTTCTTTGTCTGCTGTCTTATATATCCGTTGTTTTCCTTTTAATTTGATGTCTGAGTCAACTTGCCAAAAATCTTAATTGTTCTATTTTTTTCTTTCCTGATTTTGTTGTCATTCAGGATTTGGTGACAAGGAAGACGATTGCCGAAGGACGTGAGTCAGGTGGTCTCTATTATTTGGACACTAAGGCATCATTCGTAGTTTCTCCCTCTGCATGTCCTGCTATTGCTTCTCCGCTTCAGATTCATTGTTTTCTTGGTCATCCATCATTGGACAACTTAAAACTTTTAATTCTTAGTTTACGTTCTATTTCAGTTGTAGATTGTGAGTCGTGTCAATTGGGAAAGCATCGTGTTCTTTTTGCTTCACAGGTTAATAAACGAGAATTGAGTCCTTTCATGTTAGTTCATTCAGATATTTGGGGTCCTTGTTGTGCCACTTCTAAGTTGGGATTTCGATATTTTGTTACTTTTGTGGATGATTGTACTCGAGTTACCTGGCTTTATTTAATGAAAGATCGTTCAGAATTATTTTCTATCTTTTGTACGTTTTGTGCTGAAAGTCAAACTCAATTTAATACTAAAGTTCGCATCTTGCGCAGTAATAATGCTAGAGAATATTTTTTTCATTCCTTTAGTAACTTCATGACTCAATCTGGCATCGTTCATCAATCCTCTAGCTCTTATACTCCACAACAAAATGGAGTGGCTGAGCGCAAAAATTGACATTTGATTGAAGTTGCACGGGACCTCTTAATTCAAATGAATGTTCCCAAATCTTTTTGGAGTGATGCTGTTTTGACCGCTTGTTACTTAATTAATCATATGCCCTCATCCGTGCTTAAGGGACAGACTCCTCACTCTATTCTCTTTTCCCATGATCCGTTGTTTGTTTTACCTCCCCCGCATCTTTGGTTGTGTTTGTTTTGTCCATCAACTTGCTCCAGGTAGTGACAAGTTTGATCTTCAAGCTCTTAAATATATTTTCTTAGGCTACTCTCGTACTCAGAAAGATTATCGGTGTTATAATCCTGGTCTTCATAAGTTTTTTGTTTGACGTGATGTGACTTTCTTTGAGTCGATCCCATATTATTCTGAGCGACTATCTGCGGATGGTCTAGTCTGTGATCTTCCTCTTCCCGTCCCTAGTCCTCTTTTCCTTAGTCCATCATTATCATCCAGTACTGCTATTGAACGTTAAAGTCATCCTGATTTGCAGGTTTACACTCGTCGCACTCATGTCAAGTTGACCCCACCTGTCTCTACTACTTCCTCAATGGTCTTCCCGCCACCAAATCACCCTCCACCCCTTTCTCCACCTTCTACGGCTGATCTTCCAATTGCTGTTCGCAAGGGTAAGCGATCTTGAACTTCACATCCTATTTCTAATTTTCTTTCTTATGATCGTGTATCCCCTTCCTATCACTCATTTGTTGCTGCATTGTTGTATGTTCCTCTTCTTAAGTCTGATACAGATGCTCTATCCCATTCTAGTTGGAAGAATGCAATGGAAGTAGAAAAACTTGCCTTAAAGAAAAATGATACATAGGATTTAGTGCCTTTTCCTTCGGCCAAATCAGTAGTCGGCTGTAGATGGGTCTTTGCTGTTAAAGTTCATTCTGATGGTACTGTTGAAAGACTAAAGGCTTGCCTTATGGCAAAGGAATATACACAAGTGTATGGCATTGATTACTCTGAAACATTCTCACCAGTGGCAAAGATTTTTTCTATTCGTCTGTTCATCTCACATGCCGCCACGCTTGAATGGCCATTACATCAGCTCAATGTGAAGAATGCTTTCTTACAGGGTGATTTCCAAGAGGACTATATGGCGCAACCCCCAGGTTTTGTTGCTCAGGGGGAATCCGGTTTGGTTTGTCATTTGAAGAAGTCATTATATGGGCTCAAACAATCTACCGTGCTTGGGTTGGTAGGTTTACCGATATTGTGACTAGTTTTGGTCTTCAAAGATGTGGCGAAGATCACTCTATTTTCTATCGGCATACTGGAGCGCGCAAGATACTACTAATTGTGTATGTGGATGACATTTTGATCACTGGTGATGACTATAATGGTATTGAGGATTTGAAATTGTTTCTTCAAGCCAAGTTTCACACTAGAGATTTGGGAAGGTTAAAATATTTTTTGGGAATTGAAATGGCTAGATCACACCAGGGCGTCTTCTTGTCTCAAAGAAAATATGTTCTTGATTTATTAAGTGAAACAAGAATGTTAGGGTCCAAACCTATTGACACACCTATGGACCCCA
>JAULJZ010011687.1:0-16392 GCA_032270985.1 Heliamphora pulchella | reverse complement strand
AGCCGTACTCTACACACCAGATTAAATACTATACAGAATATTGGACATCCATGCATATCAAAAAAATGATACACATATATTGGTCATAAAGATTCTCATAAAATAGAAAATTAATTTTCTTAAAAATAAAATTAAATACTAAAAACATGATTTTCATTATACTAACCTTAACACTCTCACCGTCTCGCAGCCAAATTGCATGAAGGAGAATGGGTGTTTCATATGTTTTTATACAAGAAGTATAATGGAGGGATAATTATTGTACATAATTTCAAATTTAAAATTTTCTTGGTTCCTATTAGTTGCATGGGGTGGTGTGCTCCTTTTAAGACTTAAAAATCTGATTTTTGGCAGCTTGAGAATTCAGCTAAGGGCAGGTTTGGGGCAGACAAATCTGATTTTGAATTCAATTAGGGTTTAAATTGAGTTTTGGTACCATTTTGTGAAAGAAAATCCATAAAATATTAATTTTATGTATTTTTTTGGTATCTAAACCTACTAAAACCTATTATATTATTGTTTTTATAGTTAATTTAGTCATTCCATGATTTATCACAATCTTGATAGCAATTAATTAAATAGGTGTAGGCTTTTAAGCTAAATTAAGTTAGTTTCACTAAAATTGACTTTTTGACTTATTTATTGTGTAAAGACGTTAAATAATTATTTGTTTACTTTTGTAAACCTATATTATTATATTATTATTATATTTATTACTTGTATAAAAAGTATTTGGTCAAAATAATGATTAATCTATACGTCTTTTTTTCATTTTTAAGCTTAAAAAGACAAAAAGTAACTTTTTGGACACATTTTCCTAGGTGGCCAGCCATGTAAGAGTAATTTGGTCATTTTTATTATTATTTTGTCTTTTATTAATTAATTTTGTATAAATATCTAATTTTTGATATCCATGTGTCAAATTTTAAATTTTTAGGACTTTTTGCTGTACTATGGACAAAATGGTCATTTTATCCTAATTATGAGAAATTTTGAATTTGAATTTTATATTTTATGTTATTTATTTAATTTAAGTTGTCCCAAGATTTTTCTGAGTGTTAGAGCTTTGCCTCTGTGTATTTTGTCTTTTTAGGATTTTCAGGTCAAATTTAGGGTTTCGGGTTAATTAGGGTTTCACTTGTTCATGTAGCGACCTAAGTTCTTATTGTTTATCCGTCGCTAATACTAGGATTTGAGCCGGGTTATTACACAATTAGCGTCATGCCCCTTGGCAACCTTGGAAGTCCCAAAACTAAATCCATAGCGATATTCTTTGACATCCATTCCAACACTGGGAATGGCTGCAATAATCCTGCTTGTCTCTGATACTCGGCATTCACTTGCTGGCAAGTATGGCCTCATGAAACGAAGAGTGCAACATCATTCTTCATGCCCTTCCACCAAAACTGTTTACGCATGTCATGATACATCTTAGTGCCGCCCAAATGCGCTGCAATACGCAAATGATGAATCTCACGAAGCACGTCATCACAACACAACTCCAGCACAAAGATTCTCCCTGCAAATCTTAAATTCTGATTGGAGTGGATAGTCCACTCTTTTTCATCCTCGCCACTCACGCTTGTCCCTAAAACATTAGTCTCTCTACATCTGACTGTTGAGCCTCCATAACACGGCGAATAAGGGTGGGTTGAGAAACCATCGTGAATAAGGTAACACTGTCACTAGACTCACCAAGTTGTAGGTCATACTCGCCAACCTCCCCAAGCATACTGCACTCCCTAACATCTATGTGATCTAACGAGCTAAAAGTTTTTTTACTAAGGGCATCGGTCACCATATTAGCCTTACCAGGATGATACTGTAGATAAAAATTGTAACTCCTAAAAACTCCATCCACCTCCTCTGTCATAGATTCAAATCCTTTTGTGAGAATAAGTATTTTCAAACTCTTGTGATACGAGAACACTTCAAAGTGCTCTCCATACAGATAATGCCTCTAAGTCTTTAAAGCAAAGACCACTGTTGCGAGCTCCAAGTCATGTGTGGGATAGTTCTTCTCATGAATCTTTAACTGTGTCGACCCATAGGTAACTACTTTGCCCTGTTGCATCAACATGCAATGCAACCCAAACCCTCATGCGACGCATCGCAATAAATGGCATAGCCAAGCCCTCTTTCTGGTACAATCAAAATGGGTGCACTGGTCAACCTATCCTTCAAAATCTGAAAGGTGAGCTCACAACTATCATTCCATACATACTTGATCCCTTTCTAATAGTAACCCGTTAAACCCAAGAAACTCTGAATCTCGAATACATTCTTCGGCCTCTCCTAATCCATTACGGCTTCTATCTTAGAAAAATCCACTGCTACTCCGTCTCCTGAAACTACGTGCCCCAAAAACATAACCTCGGGCAACCAAAACTCACACTTGTCATACTTGGCATACAACCAGTGTTCCCACAACAACTGTAGAGCGATCCTAAGATGCTCCTCAAGCGCCTCCTCCGATGGTGGGTAAATTAGAATATCGTCCACGAACACCACCATGAATCGGTCAAGGGTGAAAGATATGATTTATAAGGTCCAAAAACGTCGCCAGTGCGCTAGTCAGTCCAAAAGGCATGACTAAAAACTTAAAATGCACATAACGGGTACAAAAAGTCGTCTTCGGAATGTCCTCCTCCTTAACTCGCAACTAATGGTAACCAAATCTCAAATCTATCTTAGAGAAGCAACAAGAACCCTTCGGTTAGTCAAATAAGTCATCAATATAAGACATGGGGTATTTGTTCTTAATGGTTACGTGGTTCAACTTACGGTAATCGATACATAAATGCAAGGACCCATCCTTCTTTGTTGCAAACAAGGCCGGCACTCCCCAAGGCGACACACTAGGACGAATAAAACTCTTGTCCAGCAACTCTTGAACCTGCACCTTCAACTCTAGCAACTCAGCTGCTACAAAACAGTATGAAGGCATAGAAATGGGAGCAGTCCCTGAGATGAGGTTAATGGAAAACTCTACTTCCCATCGTAGCAGAACCTCAAACAAATCATCCAAGAAGACATCTGAAAGCTCATAAACAACGGGAGGAAGCTCCCCACAAGTCGAATCAATCTCACTCGTCGACAAGGCAGAGAAAAGGAGGTTAAGGCTATCACAGCTCTGTGAACCAGGAAACCTAGGTACTAAACCATTGTCTCGGTCACCCACAAAATAAAAGAAGTCTCCTTCTGGTTTGCAAACAAATACTCATCACCGGTCACAGTCGATAAAAGCATGAAAGGTGGTCACCCAATCCATCCTTAATATGATATCGAATGAAGTCATATCGAGCACAATGAAATCAAACACTAAACGGTGGTCGGTAATCTCCATCTCATGAGCTCTACAGACACATCTCAATATGATAGTCTTTCCAATTGGTGTCTCTACACATAAGGCATTACTCAAAACGTCTACCTCTAGCCCCAATGTAAATGCAAATACGGATGAGATGAATGATTGCGATGCTTTAGTGTCAACGAGACCACTAACACATGAACGGTACACTAAGAAGGTACCTCAGATGATCGATGGACTGGCTGTGACATCTAGCACGGTAAGTGCCACTGACGTACGAGACTCCATGAGGGCATACACTCACCCCTGATTCCCATGATTTGTCCCATTGCTCCCCTTAGCTCCCAGCTGCCTCACCGACTGGGTTAAAGTATCCCCTCCTATTGTCCTCACTGACTACACTCCTGATTGTTGTTGCGACTGCCCATAGCCCTGTCTCCCTTGAGGTGTCTACCTTAGCTATGCTCTTGGAGCACTCTATACATTCCCTCCTTAATGGAAATCCCAGCGCATGTGACCTACTTAGCTGCACTAATAGCAAGAATATAGGGCCCTCCCCTGAGTTTGACTCTACTACTATCCCTACTATGGGCACTCTTTGACACAATGCCCCAACTATTTTCACAAGAAGCAAACAATCTCTTAACGTTCGAAATGTCAAAACGAACCTATCAATGGTGTAGGTGCCGATAGTGGCTATAGTTGGGACCCTATAAGATAAGAACTCGATCCTCTTGACTTCTGCCTCTTCAACTGGCGCCCCTCTAACTGCGCCCCAAAACCCCCTTGATGTGACTTGCTCTCTCTGATCTTTTAGCTCTCGGCTATAGCATTCTCAACGCAAATGACGGCCTCCACTAACTCGATATAGACTCGAATTCCTAAAGCTATAATCATGTCCTTAATAGTCAGTCGAAGACCCCGCTTGAGCCACTTGATGCACAACTCTTCCATTGCCATCATCTTGGTGCAAACTGCGGTAGATTCGCAAACTTGGCCTTATACTAGACCATTGACAGGGTGCCCTGAATGACGGAAAAAAACTCCTTACGGTACATATCTCTCGATGACCCTGGGAAATACTTCTCCAAGAAGACCCTAGTGAAAGCAATCCACGTCCCCTCCATAGTGGTCTTGGCAAACTTCAACCACTCTCTCGCATCTTTTCGAAGTTAGAACGCCGCCAACTTTACCCGTAACTCATCCTCCATGATCTCTAAGGTGTCAAAGATCGTTGTGGTCACTTCCAACCACTTCGTAGCAACTTTGGGGTCTGACTCCCCAGAAAAGGTTGGAGGATCCAATTGCCAAAATTCTCTCATTGCTACCATAGCCCTTGGCTTGAGCTCTAGCTCCAACCCTTAATACCTCAGCTAAAGCGAGCATCATCACGAGCATCTTCTGAACAACATCAATGCCGCTCGCTTATTCCTGCAGGGCATGCATATTCCCTTCTTCCAGAACCTGGGTATATTCGCGACCTCGGCCTCTACCTCATATCGGCAACATCACTCTATATAGAAGAAGGAATAAAGATATATATCAATTCCATGTCCTAAACTAACTCATCTCCTACGAACGATATTATGTTCATCACGTTATCACATAACACGTACCATAGCATCAACACATCTCACATAACGAACATGACTAATCAGAATGAAACATTAGTCCAGGTAACTCGTTTGGATCTCTGGTTAGAATAGATGTCAGTCAAATGCCTTTCAAACTTGAACCCCAAACTAGTAGACTGGACGCCCAAGGGCAAGACGCATCATCCTAAAAATCCAACCTACATACCCTACTAACACAGCATGCAAATATCATACTACTTCGAAGATATATCATGCTAACACACACAAGTACATGAATGCCACACATTTATGAAACTCTCATACAATGGATCAACCATTCCAACGATACCTAGGTATTCGAACCTAAAGCTCTAATACCAATCTGTAATGCTTCAATTTCATAACAATGGAAACCCAAGCAACAAACAAGGAGGATTCCCAGATAAAAAAGGTTTTAACAAAACTAAAACCTTGGTTTGAAGTAAATGGGTACACAAAAGAGCTTTAAAACCTTAGGTAAACACCCCTTTGAAAAGTAAGCTTTGAAACAAAAAGATGAAAAATAGCTCACCCAGCCTAACTGCTCGAGTGGTCTCTCACTACTTACAGCTTTTCTGGACTTGCACTGAGAAATCGAGAGGCACAAATGACCGCTTGATAGACCGCTCAAGAGGTCCATCGAGCGGTCCAACTCTGGACAAGTTTCTCAAATTTAGTTTCAAAAACTTGATTTCCCACATGAAATCCTTTGCAAAGATAAGCCTTTCATGCTACCAAATCTTATAGATAAAAGATCGAAGAAGTAGAGAAGCCTCTCCAAACATTGTCAAACATCAAGAAACCATCATTCAACGGACATACAATTTTCAAGCGATAAGGAACGTCCTCTCATACATATAAAATATGAGTTCATGGCCTTACGGCTTTACAGCAAGGTTACACCAACCCAAATACAACAACCCAAGGTATTTAAAAGAATTACATTTCCTATAGTTTAAATCTCAAAAGATGATATGAAAAGACATATAATTCCTTCAAATACTTTCAAACAAAACAAGGGGTCACGTGACCACATCCCTTAATCCATAGCCTTCTTTTCACTATCATTTGAAATAGTTTATAAACATGAGCCGAGACTCATAGGAAATTGACTAACGATGAATGAATGCATGACATGCGATAATGATTATGCGACATGCAACACATAGTTTTATCAAAACTACCTTCTACTTTTTACTAAAATCCCATTCACATAACCGGTGTTCCTTATGCAAGATAAACAAATCACTTAGTCATTTATTCCCAACTCATTACACCCATTTCAAGTCCTTAGGTTTACATGTGACACCCGGCTTCCGAGCACGTCGGGACATACATAAGTATAAATAAGGAATATTTTAACTATTCATTTATAGATAATAAAGCACTTAATTTGCATAAATAAGCTTAAAGCTTGGAAAAACATCATAATTAGAATAGTTATTACAGTCATTCAGCATAAGAAATAAATATCTTGGATTAATAAAAGGAAATAAAAAATAATCTACTGCTCTCCGGGAGCCGTCTCGAACTCTTGGGGTTCCTCGTACCCTCCTTCCCAATGTTCGGACTCTTCGTTTAATTCTCCTTCTTCTAGATCTTGTTCTCCACTTGTGGTGCAAACGCCGTCAGCTAAAGCTCAGAAGTAAAGCACTCCAAACTTCCTAACCAAATCTCACAACCCAAATTTGCCACAACACATATCTCGTCCAATACTTTAAACAGTTATAAATCAAGAGGCAGGTAAGAGTTAAAATATACAGTTTAATGAGTTGGCAATTGCAAAGATAGTTGAATATGCAAGAGTGATAGTTCAATGTAGTGCAAAATTCCTAACCCAACATACACCCAAAGACATAGCATGAATTCTACGCCGAAAATTATAAGAGTGGACTTAATGGGTAATTAATCACCAAACCTATTCACGGGCTTCGATGCTAATGGTAAATGCGTCATTGGGCTTCATGCCACAACTATTTTACTCAATGGCCACAACGTGGAGATGGGTCACATTCTCCAGAACAGTAAAAATAATTTTGTGCACTTATCCAAGTAAACCCACCTTAAGATCTAAGATGCTCGTGTGATGTCAACCCAAAGTTCAAGTAACGAAGGACGAGATGCTAGCGACGAACCCATGGTGCCCAACAAATTTCAATCATAAACAATTTCTATACACCAGGGACGTACCCAGGGTGTATACCAGGAATACATTCCAAAACATTTTATAATTTCGACAACCAATGACACCCTAGACTTAGAACTAAGGAGACGATAACTCTAATACATCTAAACCCACAACGGTATGATGGATTCTAACATGTCATGAATGTAACAATGATAATGCTCATGAGGTACGATATGCATCTCCAAGTACAACTACTTATGGCATGGTATATATTAGGCATGGCAAGGCACAAACCAACATAGCATAAAGTACCATAAGTTGGAGCATAAGGTAAAACTCTCAAAGCACGATTCCAATTTTATGGCATGGTCATGTTTCATTATACATTACATTAATTCATTATTTATCTCATTTAAATCAAGTAAAACATATAAAACAAGTCACACAGCCAACACATGCTTTATCGCACACTTAGTAATTTACAAGTCAACTTTTCATCACCTATTTGCAAACTACAGCAGTTATTTAGGTTATTTAGACTTAGAGTTCGGTTCTGGTTTTTGGTCACAACCTAGAAAATAATATTCTCTACAACTCTTGTGTTTAACACTAAGGTCAAAACCTAAGCAAACTAGATGAATTAATTCGTAAAAGTGAAAACGGTTTAGCATTATACAGAAAAATCACAGAAAAAAGGGCTTTAGTTGGTCTCAGTTTTGGGGCATGAAATCAGGTCATACTGAGTAAATGTTTGGATATGTTTAAGTTCAATATGTTTCCTACAAGTCTCATGAATAGTGCTAAGGGTAGTTATTTGAAAAAAGTTAGAGAAATAAGTCATTTTATAAAATGTGTTAAATAGTCATCAAACATAGCTAAATCAATTTTCAACAGAGAGTTTAAAAATGGTTTGGGGGATCATCCCTGGGTGTTTAATTTTGATTTTTAGACAGAAACTCGTATAGCATGTTACCAATATTTTTCATGAAAACCAATTTTAAAGAAGGTCATTAAAAACACGGATTTTTGGTTGCACAAATATGTGTGACAAATGGTTCTGTTGTTCACTGAACCACAACAATGACTTTCAAAAGTAATTTGACCTATCGAAGTTCAATATTATTGGCTCATTGTTGGTGGGTAGCTAGATATATGTTATCTACAACTTTTATGTTTTGACCTAAGTCCAAATCACGTTTTAAAATAGAGTTTTTAGGTTTACAATACTGATTAGTTTAGAATTAATACCTTTTGGAAACAATGTTATATCTCGAGTTCTACTCACTCAAAATTGTTTAAACAAATTTTAGATGAAAGATAACATCAAAACCTATGTCTATCTATAAAGAACACACTTAGATCATTTTTCAATATTTAGTTATGATTTTTCAAAGTTATGGGCAAAATGCTTAAAGTTACAAATCTCAGATCATTATGTATTTTAGCTACTTAGCATATTGAGTGTCAAGATTTGAGCTATTTTCATTTCATGCATGGATTAGGCACTTATATATCATTGTTTTAGAACTCCTAGAAGCAACAAAACTCAATAACATAAACATGCACACACACCACAAGTCACAAGAAATATAAAAATAATCCATGTTTTCATATCTTTACGCCTATTCCTTCCTAGTTTTGATTCTTGTTCTTGGTTCTATTTCAGAGATGGATTGAGAGAGTTTATGGCGATTCTAATTAGGAAGTTTTGAAGTGATTACTTACTTGTTGGAAAACCTAAGAATGAAGGATAGTAGTGGACTTGGCTTTATAGAACCTCCTTGATCTTCCTAGGCTCCTTCTTTCATCATCTTTTTTCCCTCAAACTTAAAGAACACCTCAAGAACTTAAGAAATTTGGTCTCTTACTTCTCACTTGGCCAAAAAATGGAGGGGAAAAGAGTGGTTTAAGTCTTGTATTTATAGAGAAAAATTTAGGAGTAGTGATGCATTTTAAGCTTTAATTTAAATTTTTCTTTTTCTCATTGGTTGCATGGGAGGTGGGTAGATATTTGAGAAAAATAATTTCAGATCTTGTGTACGGGAAGTCAGCTGGGAACTGTTTGGGGGAGTCCAAAAGCTGATTTTATATTATTTTAATAATTAAATGAGTTTTTGGTGCAATATTATGCAAGAAAATGATTTAAAACTTATTTGGGTGTATCTTTTTAGTATTCCAACCTCTTAAAACATTTTATATTAGTAAGATTATGTTTATTTTAGTCTTTATATGATTTATTATAATTTTTATAGCAATTGATTAATTAAGTGTAGGCAAATAAGTCACTTTAAGCTAGTTTGACAAGATGTGACTTTTTGACTTATTTAGGTGTGTAAGAATTTTAATAATAATTTATTTGCTTTTTTTAGCTTATAATAATCCTCTATTTTATATATTACTTGTTTGAAAATCTTAGGTCATGATAATGCTTGATTTGTAAATATTTTTCTCATTTTAAGCGTAAAACACAAAAGGTGACTTTTTGGCACATTTCCCTCGGTAGAGTCGGCCACTAAGGGGTAGTTTTGTCATTCTGGTTGTTATTTTGTCTTTTTCTACTTTTTTGTTTTTAAATCTTTAATTTAGGGTGTCCATGTGTCAAATTTTAGATTTTTAAAACTTTTTGGTAAACTAGGGGTATTTTGGCCATTTTACCTTTTTTTGAGAATTATTTCTTATTTTTAATTTAATATTTCATGATAATTACTTGTTTTAGGATGTTGAGAGGTTCTCCAGGTGTTATAGTTTTGTCTCTTGAGTTTTGAACCTTTCTTTAGGATTTTCGGATCGAATTATGGCTTGGAGTTGAGTTAGGGTTTTTAATTTTTTTAGTGACCTAGGAACTCATTGGCTAACCATTGCTAATACTAGGGTCTGAACCAAGTTGTTACAATCGAGCCCCTTTAAAATAAATTTCATCCTCGAAATTTCGTGTGAAATGTTGTGGATAGTTTACTTACATTACTTCTCCTCGAAGTTGTGTCCATCGTCACTTTGAGTCGTTTTTTATCGAGGGTGTGGACAGGGTCAAGTTATACATTCAGCAATTTTGAGTAACGGTGGTTTCATATTACTAAAATCCTAAATCGATTACCACACGACTTTCAAAGATACATCGCATATCTATAGCGCTGGGGTTGTTGACTAGCGTTAACTTTAAAATGTTATCCTACATGCGTCCCCTTTCCATAGTGATGTAACAAGTCTAAAATATCATATATCCCAGAGCTGCGAATACAAGCATACCTCTGATCATCGATGAATACTACCTTCTCTCTTGTGAAGGGCAAACACTTTGTCCGTCGCTCTTTTGTTGGACAGGCTGCACTACCTTTTTCAAATCACTCGTTCCTTGTTGCAATAAACTTGCTTAATCCTTGTAGCTTTTCCCTTGCTGACAGTTGTTGAAGTTTATTTCCTTTGGTAGTGGGTATTCAACCCTTTTATGTCTGAACTTTTTGCAGTTATAACAGATTACTAAGTTTGTCTCCCTTTTTCCTAGTTGTTCCTTTCTGCCACCATGTGGGTAAGGTTCTGAGCGCATGAACTTCTTGTTATTCCTTAGTGATCCTCCTTGATTGTCATATTCACTTCTTAGTGGGCAATGTTCCATTTTGTGCCTTGGCTGGTTGCACCTATAGCAAGCCCTTGTTGCTGTTTGCTATTGTTTCGTTGCTTTGATCTAAACTTCTGTTGCTCGGCATATGTCATTCTTCTTAGGCACCGAAACGCTCTGTACCCTTAGGTTCGATAAGTACCATAACTCTTCTTGGGGTGCCTTCCCATGTGATCAGCACATATTGGCCGCTGTTGCATTGGGATTTTAGGGGTTATTTTGAAAAATGTTCAAAAATAAAGAATTCAAAGAATGTTTAGAAATAAAAATCTTTTAACACCTTGAAAACCAAATTTTGAAAACTCTTTTTGTTGAAAATAGAGTCACCACTTAGTTTTTGAAAAAAATTAAGAAAAACAAAATTGGCTACTGATCTTTAAAACGTTAACCAGAAAAAGAGGGTATGGGGGCTATGGTACGAATCGGGGAAGGTGTTAGGCACCTCGTTCGCCCAACTATAAGGTTGGTCTCTACTAATCATCATTGGTTTCTTTAATACAATTTCTCAAATGCATGCGAATAAAAAAAATAAAGGTAAAGAGAGAACATCCAAAATCAAATATGAAAAATACATAAGATATATACATAACACTCCAAATTAGAGCAAATAAAGGGTAAAATCCTAAGTCCTAAGACATGCAATTTCTAACTAAAATGATACAAGGAGCACAGCCGCGTGCAATTTTATTAAAATGAACTAAATTGCCATGATTTAGGTAGAAGAATAATAATAATAAAAGACATGCTAGAAAGTGTCAAAATTTCCTAAACAAGATTTGTTAACAAGAAATACACTAAACTAGACTAAATTTAAAAGAAAATAACTAAAATATACACATTGACAAACAAGCTAAGTTAGCATTAGCATGATGAAAAAGATACTAAAAATTAAAGATGTATGTAAATTCTAAAAAGAAAATTTACTAATAAAGAAAACAAAAATAAGAGTGTTATGGCAAAAGAGAGCTTGAGAATTTGAAGAAAGAGAAAATGAAGAACAGGTTTGTAAGAGAAAATAATGCTAAATGAAAATGTTGGAAAATATTTATATAAACTATTAAAAGAAAACCTAATTATTCATAAAAAAAAATGAAAACAAAAGAGAAGAAAACTAAATATAGCTTAAGAACCTTTTAGGATTTTTTGGATTTAATAAAATGAAAGAAAAATAAATATAAAATAAGTGCTAAAAGAGAAATTACACTAATATTAAGAGAAAAGAAAAAAAAAAGAAATGTTAGAAGAAATTAATTAAAGCTAACATTAAAAGGAAAGTATCTTATAGGATGGAACATTAAAAGAAAAATAAAACTACATTACCATAAAAAGAAAAGAAAAGACATGTTAGCATTAAAGATTAATTAATATTAAAAGAAAAAGAAATACTAAATAAAAGCATTATAAGAAGGCAAAAAAATACTAGAAAAAGAAATTACATTAGTATTGAAAGAAAAAAGGAAAAAAATGGAAAATGAAATCTATAAAAGAAATACTAAGCTAAAAGGAAAAATAAAATGGAGCATTTAAGAAAAGAAAAGGAAATAAAATAAAGTGCTAGTAAAAAGAAATTAAACTAACTAAAAAGAAGAAAAGAAAATAAATGTTAGAACATTAAATTAACATAAAAAGAAAAGAAAAGCGAAGAAATAAAATACTAAAATTAAATGAGTGTAATATTGATAATTACAACTATTTTTTTGTAGGTGCTTATATCATAACAATAACGACATTATTTAGTCGTCTTGTTAAATCCAGTTAGCACTAATTTGATGAATTAATTAAAGAAAAAGATAATGTGTTTAGTGTAAAAGTGTAAACTAATAAATTAAAGCAACTGAATTAAATAAAATTAAAGCAACTACATTAAATGAAGTTGGCTAGGGTTACTAAGCGGTTCTATTGGCGGTCACCACGTTTGGCTAGGGTTTCCAAGAGGTTCTATTGGCGGTCGCCACAATGAATATGGCGGTCGCCTTACTTGGGCAGCAAGTTTCGATGGTTCGTCAAAATTTCATTGGTTCGAAGGTTTTAGATTCAAATACCGAGCTTGGATCACTTCCCGAGGATCATACCGAGGCACTATTCTACCTGTTTTTATCATCGGATTCGCCTAAGATTAGGCGGGGTCAAATTGGGGTGTCTACAGTTGCCCCTCTTTGATATAATTTGCATAGCAATGCGTGAAGCAAGTTATATCAAAGACCCAGAGACAATAATCATTTGACCGAGCTATCAATCTTAGGCCCCAAACACACAAGTATGCATATGATGTTGGTCTTACTCGAATTTTCATCGAGCTACCTACGTACCCCCTTTTGCTAGGGATCAGACCAGAACGTAGTTCACGGGGCCAAATGCGAGATGCAATGATAAGAGATATGATGCATAACAAGTATAGTGTAATGCAGATATAACGCGAGTCAGTTTAAGGTCATGATGAGAACCGACGAGTCAGTTTATGGTCATGCGAAGGACCGACGAGTCAGCTTAAGGTCGTGAAGAGGACCGAGTCAGTTTAAGATCGTGAGGAAAACCGATAAGTCAGTTTAAGGTTGCGAGGAGGACCGATAAGTCAGACATGAAATTAATAGGTCGAGTTAAGACCTAAAAATTCGAGACGAGGTGCAGGATAGAGAATAATAAAAAGCTAAGTTACGGCTTAAAATTAAACTTATTGGGAATAATAACTGCGAATTAATAGGTCGTGTTTAAGACCTCAAATTTCGAAATGGGACGTGAGTTAAAAGCCAAGTTGTGGCTTACAACTAAAGTTATCGGAAGAAGAAAACACCTTAAAAAGATAGGAGTTTAAAAACTCACCAAATTATTTTTGGAACTATTTCTAAACATACAAGATTTTCTCAAAGTAGAAACACCCAAGATTATAAAATTATTTTTTGAAAAGCTCTAAAGATCATTTTTAGAAGAGCACACACACTAAATAAAAAAAATTAAAGAAAAATAATTAAGGAATAATTTTGCTAATAAAATAAGGATAAAATAACCTACATTAATAAAATAGATGCACACGAAGAAAATAAAATGAATGTGAATAATAAGATAAATAAAAACATACATTAAAAGCCCCAAATAGCCCCTCTTAAACCCCAAAACGTCATAATGGTAAACTAACTTGATGTGACTTTTTGTAACCTGGTGGTCGCCAAGCTCAAACCCCTCTGACACGGCGGCTGCCAGGTAAAAATCCTTCCAACATGGCAGTCGTCTTGTGACGTTTGACAAACATGGCGGTCGCCAACATTCCATATGGCGGCCACCAACTTGAGGCGCATATATGGTCTTCCAAGCGCGCGGTTTTCCTCATCCACGCACCACTCTTCTCTCTCTCTAGCTTCTATTCTCTGAGAACTCTCTCAAAACTTTTAAGCCTTCTCTTGCTTTCTCCTTGCTTCATTTTTCTTCACACGATGTTCGCACTACTTTTTGTGATCCCTTTTCACTTCATGGCAGGTCAAGGCCAGGGAGATGAGGATTTACGGGCACGACAGGGCCCCTCTACTACTGGGAGCTCCTCTATGGGTGTCCCCATTGCTACGATGAACACCCTCGTGGTTGAGGCGGAGCGTGCTTCTTGCCATGTTGCTAGGAGGAGGCACGAGCAGCTGCGGAGGCACAGGCAGCTGTGGGTGCTGCTGCTGAGGCCTCGATGGCCGAATTTTTATATCCTGATGCAGAGAGGGCCATCTGGCACCCTTTAACCCTCATACATATGCTCCACAACCTCATCCGTAGTTCCGCACAGGATGAGACGCTACGAGCCTCCATATGATGTTGTTGCTGCTGACCTACATCTGCGAGAGCCTGACCATCATATGTCTCGTCGGCGGCCATCAGTAAGTTTTCCAAACTTGCTGTTTAAATTTCAAAGCATGTTGTTTGGTATGACAAACGTAGATGCATGCCTAGGATCCCCTCAGATATGTTGTGATATGATGATTATGATATTGATGATTTATTTTGGTGATGTGGATGATGATTGAGATTTTGAACTTAGCTTAAGTACCTATACAAAGGAGATTTAAAACATAATGGACACTTAGGTTTTGAACAAATAAAGAAATTGGCAATTATTTTTAGAGTAAAAAGGCTTGAATTATTTTTTGATTTTAGGAAAACATAAGAAAATTTAAGGGAAAAATTTTGTTTTCTATTTTTGGGACAAATTTTCAAATATTGTACAATTTTAGAGGGAATTTTGTCAAAAATCCTAAAATTTGGGGCAAAATTATTTATTTAATTTTTTTTTTCAGACTCTAGAAATTTGAGATTGGGGGCAAATTTTCAAAGATTCCTAGAAAAGTTAGGGGCAATTTTGTCAAAATCCTAAAATTTTGGGCAAACTTTCCACAACCTCTAGAAATTTAAGGGATATTTCTAGAAAATTATACAAACTTTTAGGAAGATTTTTTTAAAAAAATCCTAGAAAAACTTAGAAATTTTGAAGAAAATTCTAGAAACTTTTAGAAAACCCTGGAAAATCTAGCAAATTCAAAAAGAAAATCCTCAAATATTTTGGAAAACATTTTTAAGACAACTTTGAAAATGACAAAAATTTTAAAAAAATTCTAGAATTTTGAGAAAAATGTTGAGAAAATACTAGAAAATTTTAAAAATTTTTAGAAAAGCCCAGAAATTTGAGAAAATTTTTTAAGACAATGTTAGAAAATCCTAAAAATATCAGGAAGATTTTTGTTTTTTTTTTGTTTTTAAAGAAAGGTTGACATAAAATGATAAATTTTCACCTGATGCACCAGGACTTAGGATTACTAGGATATGCAAAAATCACTAACCTAGGGTTAGGGGGCCTAGCTTTCCAGGGCTTAAAAAGAACCGAACCGTCACCTAGGGTTTGAATGATTTGCTTGATTTATTAGGGTTATCCGCTGCATGTGTCATGCGTTTGATCTGCTCTTTATGTATCCTTCGTTTCTCCCTTTTTTACAGGCTGGTCCCTATGTTCGAGGTTTCGGGGGTTCTGCCTCTGGCGAGGTGTTAGAGTGGTATGATGGCCTCCCTACTCCCAGCCGGGCTTATATTGATTCCTCCGGCTTTGCTCGCTTCATACCCTTATTGGGTAGGACGACCACCGATCGGGTCTGGCTGACGGCCATGGCGGAGCGGTAGTGGGATACCACAAATACCTTCCACTTCACCACATTTGAGGCTACTCTTACACCTCTAGACTTCGCGCTGATTACTAGTATCCGGGTGGGCGGTGCCACTGTTCCATTTGATCCCACCATTGCGCAGTCTACTGATGCCCTGATGTACTTCCTCGGGGCCATTTCGGCGTAGATGGGCAGAGATCGGGTCCGATATACTTGGTTTTTTAACCGTTTCCAACACTTCCAGTGCATCGAGCCCCGCCATTATGAGTGGGTCCCCCAGGGTTTTCTTATGTATATGTTCGGTACCTCCTTGTTTTCGAACAAGGAGAACACCATTCATTTACACTACTTGGAGGGCATGGCTCGTCTTGACAGGGTTGCTTCGTACGATTGGGGAGGTGTTGCCCTGGCTACTCTCTACAGTTTCATGCGGACCTTGACTCGGTTCCCCTAGGAGCTTAGCATCGGGGGATACTAGAGGGTCTAGGAGGTATAATTTAGTTTTTGTAGTTCTTCATCTATTTCTGTTATTTGTTATTTCTTCTTGCTGACATCTTCTTCTTTGCAGTTATGGACCTATGAGTTCCTCGGGCTTC
>JAULJZ010011676.1:0-16393 GCA_032270985.1 Heliamphora pulchella | reverse complement strand
TAATAATTATTTCGAGATTAAAAGTATAAGCACTCATAAAAACTTTGGAATGTGAATTAATTTATATAGTCAGTATAAAATTAATTATCTCATAGTGGTCCTGTTCAATACACACAAATTATGTTAGCACAACGAGTGAAACAATAGACGACACTATTATCTGTTTCCCGTAATCAAGAAAGACGTACTAAAATTCTGTGCTACATTCATACGAATAATTTGTCCAATTTCATCTAAACTGTGAACAAAAATTTATATTCTGCAAGAACCTATAATTTGGTCTTCTGTGTGTAAGCCGTATTCTACACACCAGATTAAATACTGTATAGAATAAAGGGCATCCATGCATAATATTTGAAGAAATGATATTACATACATTACTCATTAAAATTCTCATAAAATGAAAAAATAATTTTATTAAAATTAAATTAAATACTAAAACCAAATAAAATTCATAATTTTTAGTATACAACCCTAACATTTTAGAAACAATTAAATATAATCTTTTAAATCATTTAATTAGAAAATATGAATTAATAAAATTATTAAAATCTATTAAAATGCTCTTGCGGCTAACAAATTCGATTTTTTTCCCTAAATTGAGATTTTGTTTAGACGACGACCTCGATTTTGCAAAGATTTTTTGGCGACGTGAATCGCTCAACCCTTTGTGGTTTGGTGGAGGTGGCAATCTCGCAATTGCGCAAGTAGGGCTCCAGCATGGTGGTGGGCAACAGAGAGAGGATGGTGAAGGCGGTGGCCGGGGAAGTGGCTGCGGAGACAATCTCGACGATGCATGTGGTGGTGATTCAGGGTACAGAGACGAAGAAAACTTCGAAAGTGGAGGCGGTGGCGATGGTAGAGGTAGAGACGACGGTGATGGAGGAGGTGGAGGTGGAGGCAATGGTGATGGGAGATTAAGAAGACGATTCAGGACGATGACAATCCAGAAAGTGACGACGGAGACGATCTGATCGGTGCATGTGGTGGCGATTTAGGGTACGGAGGCGTAGAAAACTTCGAGGGTAGAGACGGTGGTGATGGCAAAGGTTGAGACGACAGTGATAGAGGACGCAGATGTGGAGGCGACTGTGATAGGAAATTAGAAAGACAATAACAGCATTAGATCCACTAGTTGATTCTGTAGGAATAGTTCTAGTTTGTGTATTTAAGCTGTTGGCATTTGAATTTTGTGTATCTATTTCATGGCAGCGGTGGAGCCATGGTGGATCCACTAGTTCTTGTTGATTTTGTAGGAACAGTTCTAGTTTGTGTATCTAAGCTATTGGCATTTGAATTTTGTGTTTCTATTTTATGGTGGCGGTGAAGCCATGAATTGTTGTTGGGGTTTACAAAGAGTCGAGGAGGGTAAAATAGAAATTTTATATGTAATATGCCATTGTCATTAAAATCTGTTAACTTTTTTACGATCAACTAATAGAATGGGGTATTTGATATTATTGACATAACTACAGGGGAGGCTAATGTCATTTTAGAGACTTGAGAGGAGGTCGCTGAAATATGCTTAAACCTTAGGGAAGGTAAATGTAATTTACCTTAATGATAAATTTATCACTTTAATTTTTTTGAAAAAATTTCTCCAGAAAAATTTCTCAATTTAATGAAATGAAAAAAAAAATTCTAATATTTTAAACAGATAAATTTATCAGTTTAATAGAATGAGAAATTTCTTCAAAATTTTAAGTTGATAAATTTATCATTTTAATGGAATGAGAAGATCGGCGTCGAAAAAAATAGAGGAGATCGCCGGAGAAGGAGTTAGTCGGCGTTGGCACCGAAGAAGGAGAAGGCGTGGCCAACATCGACACCGGAGAAGATGGAGTCAGTGGCAGGAATAATACACTAGAATAATACACTAGATTGTGTTTAGACAGTGTTATGGACAGTTTGGGAATAATATACTGGATTAAGACTAAATTTATTAAAATTAGTTGGATGATACTAATTTTCTTATAATTTTGTAAATTAGGATTGTAACTTAAATCACCATAAATTTTAATATATTAAAGACATAATTGGCAACTAGCTTAAAAGTTAGTTTATTTATTTATTTATTTATTTTTATTTTTTGTCAAAAAGCTAAATTTGATTTTGAAGTGTATTGTAACTTTTAAGCTAACTTTTTTAAGTTAATTGTTTAAATTTGATAGTTTTGTCATTTTATATATTTTATATTAATAATTATATTTAATTGATAGTAGTAGTAAAAAAAGTTATAAATAAGAAGTATTATTATATTTTAAAAGTGATTGAAGTTTAAATAGAATATTCTAAGAGCTAGCGTTTGGATTTAACTTTTAAATTTTTTTATCCTTTTGCCAAACAAACTATGTTAATTTTTTACATTTTTAGTCAAAAAAAAACTAAAAAGTTAGAATTATCAAATGGGCCTAAGACAAAAGGACAAAATGAATTTCAGCAATTGAGAATACTGTGAATATTGGTCGATAATTACTTATTTGCTTTTTTTTTCTTTATTTTTGTTTTTAGTACACTTTTTCAATGTGCAGGCAAATAATTATACATTTCAACTCTTCTCACTAAGGCAAGCTGATGACGTATTCTTTTTTATTAAAATATAAAAAATTAAAAAAATAAAAATAAGTTCAAACAAATAAATAAGTCAAATTTTATGTTACTTATTTTCGTTTTTTGTGAACTTTTTTATTTTTTGATCAATATTTTTTACTTTTTTTTTGTTCATCTCAACAGGACAATTTGAAAAAGAAAATTTTAGTCAAAAACTAAAAAAAAATAAACAAAAATAAACAAAATTATATAAATTTTAGCCCAAACATGGCCACTTTGTGAAGTGAAGGTGTTTTTTTTTTCATTTTTTAATTTTAGGAAATATAATGGAAAAATATTACAACACTCAAATGATAAACTAAAAGTCTCTCCCAACCATTAAAATTGTGTGGATGGGTGTATGTAAAATGAAAGGATTGAGATATTTTTTCCCGAAATATTTATATTTTTTTATTTTAATATACGTAAATTATTAAATTGTGTGAAATTCTTATATTTTAAGATTTAATGATTCAATAATTTATAGTGTATTAAGACAGAAAAAACGTAAATATTTTAAAACAAAGATATCTCAAGGACACCTGGCATTATATACTCTTCTTTTAAATATTTGTTTTGGATTCACAAATTATAAAGAACTTGAGGTGCCTTTCCATTATAAATTTGTGAAAAAGATTTATAAAGGAAAAAGAATATATATGAAGATAATGAATGTAAAAAAATAATTTATTTATTTAATTATTTTTCTTTTCCTTAATAAATTCCTCCACAAAACTCAGTCATCATATTACAACATAAAAGTTTGACACAAAAAAATCACAATTTAGAAAGACTGATTCTTATACTTTGCAATGCATTTAATTCACCTTAATTTTTTTAAGTCCTTAGGCTTAATATTGTAAAAATTTATGAGTTAAGATTCTCTAATTTAATAATAAATAATTATATAGACAAAATTGACCTCATTTCTCACACTCTCTTAATTACTTAATACACATTTCCCGTCACCGCATCATCCTTTTCAACTCTAACTGCCGTCGTCGACTATTTTTTTGCAACAACTGGCAATCATTTTTCGATAACATTTCGATTACCTCTGACATTCCTCCAGTGACTTTTTCAATGAGTCATTAAACAGATAAATTTTATTATTTACTCCAATACCAATTATACAAAATAAATAAACTTTACTATTAATTGTATTCAAATAATAAAATTTATTTATATTCATAAAATTAAACTATATCTATTGTCTTTATTCTATTCACCACAACGACCACACAAAATAGTAAATATTTATTTTTTATATTTAAATGGCAAAAATTATCTTAGACTTAAGGGTCATTGAAAAGTCATAATTATCCCGCCCCCACCTTGTTTTCGTACGTTCCCACCTTGTTATATATGAGTTTTTCTTGTCGGCGATATCAAATGGGTGGGAACAGTAATTTCTTTCGGCATCCCGTTTTTTTCATTTTGTCCCTAATTATATAAAATAAATATTAATAAAATATAATTATATGTATAAAATTTATTCTTAAAAAATATAATAAGTTTAAAATATAAAAATATTATATTTATCTCTTTTTTTTTATCTTCATTCATTATATTATATATTTTTAGTTCTATTTATTCATCAACTACCATTTTTTATTAATTATATTATCTATAAAATTTATTTGTATTATTATTTTAAATCTTAAAAATTATCATTGCTCTGCATGCTGTGGCCGCCACTACTTTTTTTGATTTTTTTTTCTTGTTTATGTCCTGATCAAATAGAAGGTGTGGATGGGAGACCTCGTCCCCGCTCCCACAAGGATGAACCGGGGGACAAGTGGTGGCAACCGTTACGATTTTAAAAAATACTTTTATATATACACTACATTATTTTTTAATTTTCTCTAAATTCTATAAATTTGCCACCCCTTGTTTTTTTTCTAAAATTAATAATTAGTCAACATATATATTAATATGTTCATAAGTTTGTCAAATTAGATCATACATGATTTTTATTTTTATTATTTGAACAATAGGCCATAATGTTACATGTGATTAATTATAAGTTTATTAAATCAATCTAAAATCAAAAAAGTTATTAGAATTTTTATTAGAGAGATTCAGCTGGAAGTCCAAAAATAAAAATTTTAACGCACAATTCCATAAATAAAAATTTTAACGAGCGATGTCCAATCCATTAAAAATGTGTGATTTTTTCCAAAAATACCCATCAAACAGATAAATTTATTTATTTTGCATAACAAACAGATAAATTTTTCTGTTTGATGTTTATCTATTTAATATGCAAACAGATAAATTTATCCATTCAATGGGTATGCTTATACGTAACAGATAAATTTAGTTGCTAATACTTAGTTGAAACATATAAATAAGTACAACGTGGTTAATAGATAAATTTATACGTATTCGTTATACGTGCTTTCAACAAGACAGATAAATTTTTCTGTATTCTTTACACGTACTTTCAATAAAAGACAGATAAATTTTTATGTGTTCTTTATATATGTTTTGAAAGGTACAGATAAATTTATCTGTATTCTTTATTTTCGTGCTTATAATAAGACAGATAAATTTATCTGTGATATTTATACGTACTAATAATAAAACAGTTAAATTTATCTGTTTGCATATCAAATAGATAATGTAACAAATAAATTTATTTGTATGTGTTCAGAATAAATTTGTTTATCTATCTATTTGTACAGATAAATTTATCTGTGTTCTAGAGTATTTTTATCCCAAAATTTTTTACACGTATCAATAGAGGATCTTACGCATTAAAACTTTTATGAGGATGGACCTTACTGGTTAAATTTTTTTATTGTGAATAAAAAATAATCTGTTCACAAATTTTTCATTTTTATTATTACTTATTAAATGTTTTAAGTACCTTCTTATTCTCCATACAATTACATTTAATTTTTCATATTCTAGTCACACTAATCACTAGCTGTTTTCAAAAACATAGAACAAGAATAAGTAATTTTAATTCTTCTTGATATGTATTTTTCTTTATATGTTAAAATTGTTTTTATTTCTATATGATTTGGGTGATTGATTTTAATTTAAAAAATATATTTTAATTTTTAAATTATATTAAGTATAATATATATCAATTTTGAATTTTTGTTAGTTTATTGATTAATAATTGATTTGTCAACATTATTTGAATTATGTAAAGTGTTGGTAAAAATAAAAAAATAAACAATTTATCCTCTTATTAATAGATTGATTTATCTTATATTAACTTAATCAATTTTAACGATTACAACAGAACATTCATTTTTAGTTGTGAAAATTATGAAAACCAGGTTATACAATAGAATAAATTATAATTTTTTAGTAAATTACTTAATCACTTAATTATGAAATAATTATTAGAGATTTTAGAATGGATAATAATTTTCTAGTAAGCACCTAAATCACTTTTATTGATAGGCAATGTTAGAGAATTTAGTGTATATTCTTTCATAGATATCTTTAATCACATAAAAGAGTGGCAAATATAACTCAAGATACGTCATTTTAAGTAGATTAATTAATTTAAAGTTCTTATTTTTTGTACTCGTATTGAATAAAAAAAGTATGCTTATGTATACATATATTTTGGTATTTTTTTCTCCTTTTATGTCAAATAAAAATTTATGTTAGAGTTTGTACTTTATTTTTTAAGAAATTGTTAGTGTATTCATTCGCCACCCGTAAATCAAAATTCTGGATTCGTCCTGCCGCTTCATATCTATCTCTAAACATTAAAAATGCTCACCGGCAATAGTTACCATACGAAAGTGATAGAAGTGTTAAGGTGGATAAATGGATATAGAGAACGATGAGGGAATTTTGATTGAATTTAACTCAACAAACTTTAAGAGTTAAATTTTTTTAATGGACCAAATACTATATTATCTCTTCGTTATGAATTTTACACCAAAAGTCGCAAATAAAATTGGGTAAAAATTATGCATTAATACATTGTTAAATAATATTACTGACCAATAAAAAGATTCAAATGAGTTTCTTCTTAGTAGCCCAATAATCTGAATGAAGGTATGATCTGGTTTGTTTTTTAACTTAATTTTATTTATTGTTTTTTTAGCTTAGAATTATTTTAAAAAACGATATAAATTCATTTAATAATGCAGGCTTATTGTTCTTTGACTTTTACCTATTTAGCCATTTTTTACTTTTTAACTAAAATACCTCCATATATTTAAAAAAAAAACAAATGTCTTAGCTTTTATTATAAATATTTATTTTTTTATAAAATTATTTTTGTTAAAAGTTACTCATAGATCAAATAAAGATCCATATTAAATTTAAAGTTATTTAAAATATAAAAATAAATAAAATCTTCATAACTTCTTCAAATTACTTTAAGTTATGATTTTGTGATTTATTATCTTTTTGTTTAAAGCTACTTAAAACCATATAAACTTGTAACTTTTAAGTGAAACCCTTATTACACTAAAATGAACTTTTTGATTATTTGGGTAAAGTTATTTTAAGCAAAAAAAGAAAAAAAAAAACTCGAGTTCAAACCGGGTTTACCAAACGATGCCCGGATGATGTGTGATGTGTGATGTGTGAAAGCAAAAAATGGTCATGTGGGTCTTGGGGCTTCATCGATACAACCCAGTTAGCCGTGCTGTTTGTTTTAGCTAAATTTATAAACTTATAAATTATAATTATAAATTTAAATATAATATTTGTAAAAAAAAATGTAAAGTTATAATTTCACGTAACCAAATCTGTATTTATTAATTTAGAATAAGAATCTATAAACAAAAGAGTATAAGTACACTTGTTTGGATTTTTTTAGATTTTTGCTAAATTATAAGTTAAAAACTAAAATTTAAGTTCAAGCAAACACCCCCACAAAGAAAATACTTGAAATTGAGATTGAGGGACATGTTTGGCAGAACATGTAATTCAGTAATGAAATCTCATGTATTCTCTCGGCTAATTAAGGTTCATTAAGAAGGTTTCCTGCTCATAGTGGATGATTGGGAATTGGTTTGAAATTCTGGACCCCACTATTTAAATTTCAAACTATTTTTGAAATCATTAGGCACTTATTGGTAACTTTGGCTTTTTAATTTTTTAACTAAAAACATCAAAAAATCAAGGCACGTTTGGCAAAAAAAGCCAAATCAAAACACAAAATTTCATAATATTCCATATAAACTCTAATCACTTTTAAAATACAATAATACCCCTTATTCATAACTTATTTACTACCACTACTAATTACATATAATTGTTAATAACAAATATATAAAATGGTAAAATTGTCCATTTTGAACAAAAAATAAAGAAATTAACTTTTTATCCAAACAACCAACTTAAAAAAACTAACTTAAAAACCAAGTTAGCAAATAATCTATTTTGAACTAAATTTAGCTTTTTGGTTAAAAACGTAAAAGAGCAAAAAGTTAACTTTTAAATTAGTTTCCAATCGGGCCCTAAGTATCAAATCCTTCGAATTATAGGTTATTTTTATTTTTTAATCCAACGAATAACTTTACAACTTTTATTCCAATCTAACCAAATTAAAATTAAAATTAAAATTTTTATTATATAGATAATTTCATTAATATTTCCTTGGTATTAAAAATCATATAAGAGCCCCAATATTACTTTTTTCTCTTATCTTTATCTAATTCCATCTTACATAATAAATAAGCCCTTAGAGTTGTATGCTTTCGAGCCACATTTAGCACATAAATTGTAAGATATCAATTTAATAATTGAATACGTTTAGAGGGTGTTTTGGCGAGTACTCGAAAGCGAGAGTTATAGCTAAAAAATCCAAGAAATTAAGCGTAAATTACATTCACCTCCCCTAAAGTTTATAAAAAGTACATGAATTTCTTATGAGATTTCTAAAATGACACTAATTTTCTTTGTCAGACTTGTCAGCCAAATTGAACGTTAATAAAAATTGATATTATACTATACTGGTACAATTACTTTAAAAAATTAAAATCTCTAAGCTAGTAACCTGAGAGAGAGAGAGAGAGAGAGAGAGAAACCCAAGAGAATGCGAGCCAAGAGAAGAGGGAGCAAAGTAGCTTGCGATGGCAATAATTTTGGGGCTGTAACGTGGAGCGAGTCAAGAGAGGAGAATTCATGGTAGATCAGAGAAAAGAGGAGTTGAGAGAGTATTGTCTCTCATTTGTTTCCATGGACAATGGAATTTCCCACCCCCGCCACCATTATTTCTCGTTCACCATTTTTATCAAGCGCTACCATGGAACGCACCCAAACTCATAGGCAATGACCTTTCCGAGCACCCAAACTCATAAGCAATGACATTTCCGAGCTACCACATTCACCTATGCCGCTGGTGATCATATTCATGTAGATGGATGGTGAAGATTAACTGGGTAACAAATGATAAAATCATGGGTTCGTAGGGCTAGGTAATGGAGCAGGTGTTTTCAGGCATTGAATGGTGGAATCGCAGAGTGGTGGAGGGTGGTCTGGGCAAGCGGTTTGGGTGAAGCTATGGAGTGACAGCAAGGTTGCGAAGATGCAGGTTTTTTCCGGTGGTGATGGCTCTCTCTAATGAGGTCTGAATGGATGGGAGGGGGGGAGGGGGGGAGGGGGGTTAAAGAGAGACAAGGAGGTTTACTGTGGAGGCGGGCGACCATGTCCAGTACAGGGAGGCAGAGAGGAGGGAAGAGGTAGTGTGCTGAAAAGAGGGAGGATGATGGTGGTAATGTAAAATGATGTAAATTATTTTATCAAGGGTAGTTTAATAACTTTATAATAAAAACAAGGGGAAATGGAAAACAAATATTAAATAATAGCCCACATTAGCAAATTTCGTTACCCATCTTAACTGTCAACTAACAAAAGGGGTAGTCTGGAATTTAAAATAGAACCAGAAAAGATGTCAATCATTTCAGAAACTTCAAAGAAAAGTTCATGTATTTGTTAAAAACCTCAAGGAGGTCATTATTGTAATTTAGCCAAAAAGTAAAAAACCCATTGTGTTTGACTTGTGAAGCATTTTAACTGGTTTTTTGATTTCCGTTGGGGTGTTTGGCAAAACTAGAGCTATTAATTTTTAACTTTCTGCAACTAATTTTAGTTACAAACTACAATTTATTTCAAACACCTACTTCTGCTACAAATTATAATTATTTTTTCTTTTATTTTAACTATAAATTACAATTTTTACCAAACACTCACAACTTCTGCTACAAATTACAATCTATAAACTACTAGTTTCAGCAATCCCAAATACCACTGTTGTTTGACAAGAAATGAAGTCGAAAAATTTCCTGGGTTACCACTCTTGATCCAAACATGTTATTTGGCTTTTAATATTTTTGGGCTTAAAAAGCTAAAAAGGCTATAAAAAAGGCCTCAGCCAAATGGTCCCTAGCCCCTATTTGCGCTTGATTTGCCAGTTACGACATAAGATCTGCTTTGGATGTTTCATCAGCACCGGGTTGCTTTCTTAATTTTCAGTATTTAAAAGACACATCATGGTAGCAGAACTGAAAACTCACTCAGCTAAACTACGCTTTTTCAATTGTTTGTGTACACTAGAATGAGAATTCTGAAAATAATATGTGAAAGACTAAAAAGGATAAAAATTATAAACGAAAAGATTCGTAAAATTGTGATTGCGGCACAATTGGAAATAAGTTTAGAGGAAAAACAAAAAACAAAGATGATTTAGAACCATACAATGTACACCAATAGTTGCACTAATAATAAAAAAAAGTGATAAAATTACTGCTGAATCTAACTAATAGGAGATGTAGTAAAAATTATATAAATTTATTGAATCTAACTTAATATATAATCCTTAGCAAAACAAATTGAAGTAAAAAAATTTATTTAGCTGACCTCAATTGATTATAGCACAAGCTTAGTTTGATGGTTTGGTTATGTATGGAGCACCCTATGAATGATGATTTTGCAGTTCACAAACAGTCCATGTGTAGAATCAGCAGAATGTTATTAGCACAAAAGTTTAGAGGCAATAGGGAGAGGTTCCTAAAGAAGTTAAAAACACGGCAAATGAGGCTTTGCAACCCATATTTCTAGCCTACGGAGCATCACATTGTGTCGAACCAGGAATCGAAATCATCCAATACTTTAGACTTGGAAATGGGGCCGAATGAAGGAGAAGACATAGTATTGAGGTGGGTAGCAATTACCTCAGTAGACAGTGATGTGCCCTTTCGATTTGTCAGGTTGGATGTTTCCTTGAGTAGGTCATCAAGGGTGTCGTCAAAGTTGGCCGTAACAGAAGCCGATTTTGATAAATCCAGACCTTTGTTCGAACGTTGAGCAGTAACAGATTGAACTGATGAACTTCCTCGGAACATTGAAGTTTTTTCTTGTTGACGGGAAAATGAGACACCAGAGGACGATGTTTCCTCGAGTAGGTCATCGAGGGCATCATCAAAGTGGGTGGCCACTGAACCTTGTTTGGATAAATCTGGACCTTTTCTCCAAGGTTGAGCATGATCCTGTTTCAAAGATGAAGTTCCTTCCAACCTTGACGAAGTTTCTTCTAGTTGAACCGAAAGCATGTCCTTAGAATTCTTCGTGACAGCAGATGAATCGAGGAATCTTGTTTCATTGAACGAGTCAAGAAGATTATCGAGCTCTGTATCTGCAGCTGCCATCTCAAATCTACATCTCTTTTCCGGGCATGTAACAGAAGAACCATACAATTGTGCTCTAGGAGGCATTGTGGCATCACCAGTTCTGCCAGATTGACTCGGTTCATCCTTGACCACATTCGTTGACTTCGATCCTTGATGAGAAGAGGTTAAAATTGAATGGCGAAGCAAAGTGGAGTTCGGTGACGTAAACTCACTAATTTGATCCTCCATCTTATATCTGTCGTGGAAAACTAACTCATTAGAATTTTTCTTCACCTCTTCACTTTGGCATGCGTTGTCTTGTACTTCATCACATTCCGGGCTGAAGCTCATTTTTAATTCCTCTGTGAACTGTAACATACAGAGTAAAATAAGTAGCAGATACTATCAAATCCAAAAAAATGCACATTACTTGGAAAGTTTCATTGGCATCCTATAATGGTAAGGGTTAATTACACAAACACTTTCTCAACTATTACCAAGTATCACTTTAGCCTCCTCAACTTTAAAACTGTACATGTAGGTCCACCAACTATTTTTTTTTTTTTTTAAATAGTACAAAATGCCCTCCACTTGAAGGGGTGAAAGTAATGCTAATTAAATAGTTGACATCTACGATTTTGAAGTTGAGAGGGATAAAGGTGGTACAGTGGTACTCAATGATAGTTGAGCGAGTATTTGTGTAATTAACGCTAATAGTAATGATGGTGCTACAGTAATATGTAGCAATATCTCTAAACAGGTTTAATAGGTCTCATAACACAATACAACATTAAGAAGGCAAGCTGCAATTGCATTACTGCCATTAAAATTTTTAATTCCCAGTCTAATTCTTGACATGACATTGTAAGTAATGCAACAATTGGATTGAAACAGAACAACTTGCTTCAACCAGTGAACATCTAACACAACTGCTTAATTGGGTGAAAAGATGAAGTGCTGTTAGCAGTCCAAATGTCATCGATTCTAAATCATTCCAAGACATCTGATTTTCAGCTTCCAGAATCCTGACTACATTCACCAACAAACATTTTTCAAAAATTTAAGTGATATAATGATCATAGTTTTTTAGTCAGCCTATCTTATTAATACCCACAAAAGATGACGTAACTATATTCATCAGCAAAATCATCTACCAACCTTTTCCATCCCCCCGACGGAAAAGAAGGAAAAAAAAAAAGAAAAAGAACATACAGAGACTACATCAAGATTGCACTCATTAATGCAAGTGCAATTGTGGAATAATAAGAGCATGATCCACATATTCAACCTCCTCTGACCATTTTCATAAAACTTAAATCCACATGTGAAAGCACATGACACTGAGTTTGAGACAAACAATTTGAAACCAAATCGAAAGACCAATAAGAAACTTTCCAGAATACAAAGGAAAGCATTAGGAATATGTGAGGTTAAACTATATACCAATGTATTTTGAGCAAATTCTTATTCGTTCTCAAACCCTTGGAGAAACTTTTTGAAGCAATTTCCAAGAGTTTTTAGAGCCTCAAAATAATCCCGAATTATTATGTGCTATGATACATTCATTAATATTTCAGGAAGTATCCCAGATTTCAAGACCTTTTTTTTTTATATTGGACTTGTTCTACTTTTTCCTTATAAGTAAAATCACAATTTCATTCAAAAAGAATTTTTGAAGAAATCAATTTGCAAAGAAAATTGGGATAAAAAAGATAGGTAGAGTAATGATACATTAACTGTTTTGGATGAAAAACCACAACTAGAAAAGCAAACAAGAAAATTGAGAAATAGGTGAAATTCAACAGTTGCTCCAAAAACCATCAAATAATGCAGGGCATCTCCACACTTTTAATAGCCTATAGAACGAAATAGTTAAAGTTGCATCCACAAACATTGCAACAAAACAGGCAATGATTATAGGGAGACAACTCAATCAATGAGTAAAAATGAGTTTGAAGCTTAGAATGAAATTTATTTTATGAAGTTTGATCCATCCAGGATTATTCACCTGGGAGGAATATCATGAATTTTATTCCAGAATTTCCATTATCCTAGTAAGGCATGAGCATTGTCATTCTAGCTGCAAACAATACTGGAAACCAGGGAAAAACTAACAAGTGGTACCAGTTACCAAAATTCATCATAATGCTTTCTAAACCAACAGCTAATGGAAACTATAAGACTGTGTTTGGTTTATTGGAAATAACAGTGGAATGGAATGATAATTCTATCACAATATCTATTCCAGTGTCTGCTTCACCAAAAATTGATGGAATGTTAATTCTAAAACGAATCATTATTCCTCCATTTCATGAAATGGGAATAATTCTAATGCAGATACTCAGGAATGTCATTCCATTCTTATACAATATCATTATATTGAACCTAACAGGACAATTCCAAATGTCTTAAAGTGGAAAAATACACATACCAGCTCTGGCGGTAGAATGTCTGGTTCAATGAAGAGCCTTTGTGACAAATCTACTTTTTCAAGTTGTTCTGCGAGAAGATGCAGATTAAGAGAGAGAAACGATGCCTACACAGCAAGGAAAGGAAAAAGGAAAAGTGAGAAATAAGATTGATGTGAGCTAACAAAAGTACAACAATTAAGAATTTAAATAAATAAACAAAGGAAAGATAGCAGCTCCCATTTTCCCACTAATTTACTGTCTGAAAAAATTAGATGAAAATTCCGTTGAAAAAATGGAAGGCACAATAGTGAATCATATAGGCAGTGATATTTTCATTTCTTCAAAAAAATTCAACTATTACGAGAACAGCAGAATTAGTGGGAAAATTAGGTCTTTGAGTACAAGACAAGGAATAATGACAACATCTCACATCTAATCTCACTTGTACTCAAAAATTGGTCGGAAAAATTTTATCCGCGCAGCTTTTCGAGGTAGGTCAGACAATCAAAAGAGAACGTCACTCCTCCAGCTGACTACTCTGCTTGCTTACACTAGTGTGATTTTACCTTCACGGCCACTTTACTACCCAAAAAACTGCGGCTCGAAAGTAACAAGCAACAGATTTAAGTAACTCGTAAAAAAACTTTATTTCTCAATGGAGGGGTGAATCAGTGCCTTAGAAAGATTGTAGGGACTTTGCTAGAAACATATATTGGGTTTTCTCGCTTGTTTGAGATAATATAATGCTTTCTTCGATCGGTGAATAAGGGAGGGACCAGAAGTCTAATAGGGCTTCAATAGATAGGGAATCTAGCATAAACAAAATAGTCAGTAAGTGAATCTGTGGATCACATACTTGGAGATAGGGACATGAGCATGTGCAACTATTAAGAAAGTATAAGAGTGTTGAAAGAGTTAAAAGTCAGGGGACAATGTTAAACATAAGCAATGGGATCTTCAAAATTCCCACCCTACTAAGTAAATCTGCACGCTAGGGACATGCCAAACACCTACCAGAGACTAATAGTAAGTAATACTATTGGAAACAAGATGTCAAGCCACCCCCTTAACACCCTAAGAAAGGCAATCCAACAAAATAAAAATAAAAATAAGAAGAAGAGGAACTTTCTGGAATTTATTCTCTTTCCCTAATACCCTTATGTTCCAACTTTGCTCCTCCACCTTATAACGCGCATAGGGGATACACAAACAACTTTGCAGTAACTTTGAGAAGGATAATCCCCGCAGCCAACTCTTATGAAATTATCAATCATGCCATTTCATCATAAATATCATGCCCCCTTAAGACCGTCTCACAATTTCAAAATTCCTCTCAACACCCACCCGTATGTTGTATTTGGTGTATGAGGGAAGACACCCCAATGCCAGTATCGAAGACCTATGAAGCACAGGTGCAGCTATGGTACGTTGCGGGTACGATAAAATCTAAATAGATAGGGTACAAGTACTAATGTGGTACGACAATTTGTATATATATATATATATATATATGCGCCAAAATACAAAGCTATTTTAAGCAATAAAGAGAAAAAAGAATAGATGCTAGATCACCAAAAATATTAGCATTGTGATTTGGATTCCAACGCTTTGGATCCAACGATTGCTAGTTTGGACGGCAAATAGTGATGCTTGTTGGGCTGGAATACGATTGCTATGGCCTGCATATTTTTTGGTGAGGTGCTTTCGAACAACCACATACACTAAGAAAAAGTATCTCCTGATTTTTTTCTTATACAAATATATGCTTTTAGCATTCTTATTAAAATAAAGAATCTAAATAATATTTTTTAATCATTAATTTGTCTTTTTTTATCAAGAGATAACATATTATTTACCTACCCACAACGTACCTATGCCCCATACCTAACAATTGGAAAGTACATGGCACTTCCTTGGCATACCCCAATACATATTATGCCGCACTAGAGCCATATCCAATACGTGTACAACAACATTTTTGAAGTACCCATGCTCAAGGACGGGCGCAGGATTTTTATCTTGGGGTAGCGAACGATTATGTAACAATGTAACGAAAAATTCCAAACAAACATTTAAAATGCGATATCAACTTCAAACAACACAAATTGTGTAAATATTTCTCTCAAAGAAGTGTTAAGTCAAGTTAACTACAAAAATATGATATATTCTTCTGCATTTACATCCATTTCAAAAAAACAAAAGATAGAAACTGTTATTCTATCTATTTACAAAAGTTGTGCTCGACGCTCTTTCATCCCATAAAATGCATTTATAATTGAATCAATATCAAACTCTCGAGTAATGTCTTTCTCAATGTAAGTGAGCAAATAACTAGCTAAAAAATCATTCTCCATTCTATTTCGTAATCTAATTTTCACAATCTTCATGAATGAAAATGCACGTTCTGTTGTTGCCGTAGAAACTGGTAAAGTTAAAACAAGACGAATCAATCTATCAACAAGTAGATAAATGATCTACTTTCTTGTTTTCACTAATACCTGGCACAACTTAGAAATTATTAGCAAGTTTTTGAATTCCACATGATTGAGAATATCAAGCTCATAATTTTTCAACTGGAATTTCAAATGCAATTTTCTTGATCTGTAAAGTCGTCTGAATAGCATTTATCTGCAAGATTGCAAATATCTTTAATATTAAAAGACCTATAGCCATCACGAGGATCTAAAGCAAAACAAAAAACAAGCAATTCTATCACATCCTCCTTAAATCGGTTATTCAATTCTTGCAATTGAGTTTGAGTATCACACGTGACTCTAAAAATATGGGTAAATTACACTA
>JAULJZ010011644.1:0-16394 GCA_032270985.1 Heliamphora pulchella | reverse complement strand
AGAAATAAAAGATTCAAGTTCAAATGTATATTAAGAACACTCCTCTTGTTTTATATTTTTCAAATTTAATTTGCAAATAGATTAACCTTTTGATAGAAAATTAAAATGTAATAATATTACTTGCAAAGGAAATGAATCAAGTAATGAAATAACTTAAGTGTAAACGTATGTGATGTAAGGAGAATCAACAATAAAGTAAATGACAGAAATAAGGAAACAAGAAAAGGAACGCCACGATTTTTACAAGGTTCGGCACAACGGCCTACATCCTTGCCTCAAGCCAACCGCTATGAGAATTTCTTACTACCTCTCCTTCAATAGGCGGAGGAGCCTCTCTCCTTAGTTTAGGCGGAGTAGCCTCTCTTAAGAATGCACCCTTCTCAAGTAATCCCAATCCTTGTAGGAGGATTAGCCTCTTTTGAGAATCACCTTCCTCAAATACAAATCAACAAGAACAATGATATGAGAGTGTACAAAGAACGCTCATTGAATGAGCAAATAACTACAACAAATAAAGCTCTAAACTCACTTCTCAAGAAATAAAACAATGAAGCTCAATGAGAATACTATATGATTTTTCTCTAAAAAATGTGTATGAAAAGCTAAAGAATTGAAGTGCAAAGAAGTAGTAGAATGAGAGAATAGTTGAGAGGATTGAGTGAGTGAAACAATAGCACAAGGCCTCTATTTATAAGCTCCAAAAACCAACTAGCCGTTGGGCTAAATATAGAATTTTCAAACTAGACATGTTTAGAAAATTTCAAAATTTAAGTTTTCGGTCAACTGTAGAGACTCATTCGGTCGATTGAACTTTACTTCGGTCGACTGAACTTGAGGTTTGGTCGACTAAACTGATGTAGATCTGAAAACTTATTTTTAGTAGCTGGTTCGGTCGACTGGGCATAATACATTAGTCGATTGGACATGTGAAAAACCAGAATTTTATGTTTCCAAAATAGTTTTGATCACTGTTTGATTTGAAAAAATTATTTTATGACTTTTTAGGATTCCTATGAGCTTCAAAATAAAATTCAAGAGATAAAGTGAATGTACAAGAATCCTAATATTACAAAATATTCTTCAAGTCTTCAATATCTCGATTCCTTACTTTTGTTCCACAAAAACTTGTCACCAAAGAACTTGATTTGAATTTAAGCGTCATGTCTTCCACTTTGTATCTTGGATTGTGCTAAGCATATATGTCCTGTAAACAATCTCAATGTACACAATTAGATACATAGGTTTGTTATCATCAAAATTGGTTATTGAAGCCTTGTTAGGCCAACACACACCACTGGAAAAGACATATTGGGCCTTGGTCTGGGCTTCCCAAAAACTAAGGCATTACATGCTATCTTTCATAGTAAATATCATTTCCTGGATGGACCTGTTGAAGTACCTGTTTGAAAAGCCGACATTGACAGGAAGGTTGGCCCGATGGTTGCTGTTGCTATTAGAATTTGATCTTCAATATGTCACCCGAAAGTCAGTTAAGGGTAGAAAAGTGGCAGAATTCCTGGTCAATCAACCATATGATGGAAGCGAAGACACAGAGTTCCAGTTTCCTAACGAGCAGTTGATGAAAGTCGGGGATGACAAATGGGCTCTATATTTCGATGGCGCATCCAATCAATATACATATAGAATAGGAGTCCTCCTTGTCACTCTTGACGAATCACATGTCCCCTTGTAACTAAAGCTCAATTTTGAAGTTACTAACAATCAGGCTGAATATGAAGTCTGTTTAGCAGGATTTGAGGTAGCCTTGGAATTAGGGGCAAGAAAGTTAGAAGTCATTGGAGATTCAGCACTGGTGGTTTCACAAGCAAGAGGAGAATGGAAGGTCAGGGACCTAACCTTGATTCTCTATCATCAAGAGCTAGAGAAACTGATACCGTGTTTCGAATCAGTGATGTTTACCCATGTACCAAGACTGCAGAACAAGTTTGCCGACGCACTGGCCACCTTAGCGTCCATGATTGACATACCATATGGAGTCGAATGAGGCCTTCGATAATTAAACAGAAGAGAAAATCGACATACGAGATGATGGCCACAATTGAGGAGAGCACTGACAACCTTCCATGATACTTTGACTTTTAGAACTTCGTAGAGAAGAGAGAATATCCCAAGTTTTCCAGTAAAAAGGACAAAAGGGCGATACAAAGACTATCTGCATAGTTTGTCATTTGCGGTGGTAGGCTGTATAAACGAGGGTATTTAGAGGTCAATAAGCTGTGTGTTAACACTATAGAGGGCCAAGCATTGATGAAAGAGATCCACGCAGGAGGCTGTGGGCCACACATGAGCAGAAACATGTTAGCCAAGAAAATCCTACGATAAGGATACTTTTGGATGATAATGGAGATAGACTGCATACAGTTTGTGCGGAGTTGCCACAAGTGTCAGATTCATGCAAACCTCATGCACGTTCCCCCATCTCAACTGTATATCCTAGCGTCACCATGGCCATTCTCAGTATGGGGCATCGATGTGATTGGCAGAGTAACATCAAAGACGTCGAATGGGCACAAGTTCATTTTAGTGGCCATTGACTATTTTATCAAGTGGGTGGAAGCAGCCTCCTACTCGGTATTAAAAACCTCTCATATTGCTAAGTTTATCAAGCAAAACATCATTTGTCGGTATGGGGTCCCCCATGAGGTTATTTCAGATAATAGCTCGCATTTTCAAGGAGAGGTCTTGGATCTTTTCAAAGAATACTGGATAGTGGCTCATAAGTCCTCACCATATCGGCCGCAGACCAACGGAGCAGTTGAAGCAACAAACAAGAACATCTAGAAAATCTTACAAAAGACGATCAACTCACATAAGGATTAGCCAGAACATTTAATGAAAGTATGTTTATTACGTATTTTAATGAAAGTATGTTTATTACGTTTTGTGGAGATGTTTGGGGAGAGAGAATCATGTGTAAAATTTAGTTTTGAGGTTGTATGTGTTCGTTTGTGATGATTAAAGGTGGAATTTTTGCAAAAAAAAATGTGTAGCCGGAAGACAGGTTGCGCGGATATGATTCAATTTTAACCTTAGTAAGTGAGAATTTCAGCTCAGGGTTGACCGCTCGAGCGGTGAGGTGGCAGAGAGTTCTCGGGTATGGGACCGCTCGAGCGGTGGGGGTCCGCTCGAGCGGGCTGTCGCGGACCTGATGTTTTAAAAACGAGCGTGGACCTTCTTTTTCCTCACTTTCTCCTTATGTCTCTCTCTCTCTAAAGTTTGGGTGAGTGCTAGAGTTTGGGTTTGAGAGATGGTAAGGGCTTGTTTGGCTTCTTGGGGTAGGTTTCTTTTCCTTCCTCTCGATGGTTCAACCGTTGAAGACTCGATCTTAGCTTTGGAGACATTGTTCTCACCACGAGGTTGAAGATTCAAGCAATTGGAGTTGATCTGGGGTCTTTCCTTACGATTCTAGCGTTAAAAAGGTAAGATTCAAGACTTTCTTTGAATTTTAAGTGATATGTGTTGTGTTTTCTAGTTTATGAACCTGAAGACATGAAGTTTGTGATTTTCAAAACCTTAAACTTGAATTCGGTAATAATGAAGGCTAAACCTTGGATTTGTGAAGGATTTATCTTTAATTCATCTCAACATTGTCCTCTCTTGTGTTTGGAGTGAGGAATGAGAACCTAGGGTTTGTGTTTGGGGTTAAACCATGGAAATGAAATTGGGGCTTCTAGGTTTGAAGGGGTTGTAAGATGAAATTGATATGATTGATGGTTCAATTGAAGGTTATTATTACTTATTGTGATTTAACTCCATGAAGTCATGTAACGTATATTAATGTCAAGTTAAAGTGTTACATAAAATCAATGAATTTGCGAACTTGAAATCATATTATGATTAATTCGGTATTGAGTTGAGAATAATGGAAATGTGGATAATGAAATTGTATAGTGAAATGGATTGGTGAGAGGAACCATTTGGCTTGGAATCACGTGTGTGTGTTGTGTTATGATATGTTTAAAAGGACCGGTTTTTGAATTATTTAAGGTTGGGCACGAGTTGCTCCTCAGTGAAAGTCCAAAAAACTGCGCAGATTGGGTTCTCTACCCACCGGCTAGCAACCAAAAAAGGACGTATTCGGGTTCTCTGCCTGCCGGCTAATGACCGGGAAAGGTCGTAGTTGGGTTCTCTGCCCACCGGTTAGTGACCGGGAATAGACGTTAATCGCGTCGGGGTATAGAACGTACCGTTACCTCACGGGGCCCATGTGGTCGGATTGAGGGTAATGCTACATGGGTCTATAAGCTCGTCCGACGCCGTTACCTACGATTTGAATTATGAGTTGATGAAACATAAAATGGGTTGGTAAAGCATGTTCATATGTGTGTGTGAGTAACGATGAACTTGGATCGGGGACACCTCAATTTGGTAACATGATAAAATGACAAGATGGTTGGGTTAATATTGAATCGTAAGACAGATGAATAAATGATAAATGATGATTATTCATATGAGTACGACAAGAAAATGTGGGGTAATAATATTTCTTTATGAAACCCGGTTATGCAAGGAAAACTCATTTCAGAATAAATACTATGGAGTGATTTATTTTGTTGATTCATCTTGCATAATCATCTTCACATATCATGCATATGTTCATAGTTAGCCTTGTTCATACGAGCTTTGGCTCATGTTGTTTAACAACATTTCAGGTGACGGCAGAAAGAGGGCCATGGAGTAAGATCAGTTGTCGGAAGCCTTTTTGGGAAAGTTTATAGGATTACATTATTTCGTTGGATAGTTAGTTTTTTAGAAATGAAAGTGTAAAGATGTAATCTTTGAACGATTGCATGAATGTAATTTTGAACCAAACTATTATTGTAAGACCTTAGGGTCACGGTTTCATAGGATGCATGCATGTGAGGACGTTATACTTTTGATTCAGTTGGTTGTTTGATCTTTTAAAGAATGACTCTGGCAGAAATTTTTTTTTGGTTTACAATGGATGATGTTTTTTGTTCTCAATTATGTATTTTCCTTGGGTTTTATCCTCTCAAAACAGGTTTAGAAAATCAATCTTTTGAACCAGGTTTTCTTGAATATATGCGTTTTCACAGCTTTTCAGCAAAAACTCTCGGGTGTGTCACCGTTCGAGCGGTGGCAAGACCGTTCGAGGGGTCTCCGCTGGATTTCAAAGTTGGAAATTTTTTTTATGAACTAAGTTTCTTATAAGGGATCCTAAGGTATATATTGGTTTACTCAAAAGTGTGATTTATGAAGAAAGGGTTTTCACATCGGGTAGGCTTCAAACTACATTTGGTTTATATTATTAAAATTGGTCAGGGGCACTACAAATGGTATCAGAGCTCTAGGTTCTAATACCTAGGAACCGTGGGGGGTGTGGTTAATCCATCACATGAGCATTGCATTGATATGTGACATTCATGACCTGGTGTGCTTGCATGGAACATCATAGTATGATTTAGCATTTGCATGCTATGTGTTATTTGGGCATGAAGGTTGGACTTTTAGGATGATACATTTAGCCTTTAAGTAGCCGGTTGACTGGTTTGGGGTTCGAGTTAAAAAGGCGTTTGGCTGACGTCCGTTCTAGCTAGAAATCTAAACAAGTTGGCCGGATTGATGTGTCATTCCGATTAGTCTTCCTCGTTATGTGTTACATAAGATGTGTTAATATGATGATTAAGGTGAAGTTATGTCTTGTTGAAGAGCAATGTCATCTGTGAGAGATGGATTTATATGGGCATGTGTTGATACCTCTCTTTATTCTTCTTATTCATAGAGATGATGCCGAGGCCATGGCCGAGTTCGTGTGTTTTCCAAAGTTCCGGAAGAAGGGGATGATTATGCCCTGCAGGAATCAGTGGGCGGTGTTGATGTTGTTCAAGAAATGCTTGCTACTATGAGGGCGATGCCTGAGGCAACTCGAGCTGGAGCGAGGGCTCCTGAGCCGCGAGCCTCTGTGGCAATGAGAGAATTCCGGCGGTTGGATCCTCCAACTTTCTCTAGGGAGCCAGACCCCAAAATTGCCACTGAATGGTTGGAAGTAACCACAACAATCCTGGATACCCTAGAGATCGGGGAAGATGAGTTGCATGTCAAGTTGACGGCGTTTCAACTTTGAGAGGATGCTAGAGAGTGGTGGAAGTTTGCTAAGACCACCGTAGATGGCAGGTGGACTGCCTTTACCAGAATCTTTTTAGAAAAGTATTTTCCGGGTTCTTCTAGAGATGTGTATCGGGAGGAGTTTCTTTCCCTTATTCAAGGGAATCTTACTGTGGTTCAATATGAAGCTAAGTTTGCAAACTTGTCACGGTTTGCACCTGAAATGGTGTCGACTGAGGAGTTGTGCACCAAGAGGTTTGAAAGGGGTCTTCGACCCTCAATCAAGGGTCAAATTGCTGCATTGGGATTTTGGGTGTACTCCGAGGTTATAGAGGCCACTATTCAGGTGGAGAATGCAATGGAGGAAATTCGTAAGATTAGGGAAAGCAAACCACATCAAGGGAATCCCGATGCTCAGTCCGAGGGGCATCAAATGAAGAGGAAAAATTAGGGGGATCGAGTTCCTATCCCATGGGATCGCAGTATCAATCACGGTTGGCACCAGCACAGTCTACAGGCTCATCTAGACATTTTAAGCGTCGAGAGTTAGTGTGTTACACGTGTAGACAACCGGGACATCGCTTCGTGGATTGTCAACAAAGAGGACAGCAGCCGCAACAGCAAAGTCAGACTCAGGGGAGGACCCCGCCTTCATGTTTTCAGTGTGGCTGAATGGGTCACATCCGGCGATATTGCCCACATAAAGGAAATGTTCAGGGTACTAGGGGAGCACATAGAGTATAGACATCACAGGGACAACAGGGTGATGGTCAGTCGCAGCAACAATCAGGGGCACAGTCGGCAAGAACCGCGGGAGGTGCTACCTCAGCTCAATCAGTGAGGCAACCAGGAGCCAGAAGCAGTGGGGGACAAAATCAAGGGAATTAGGGGTGAGTGTATGCTCTTGTGGAGGCTAGTACATCAGTGGCACCTGCCATACCAGGTACCGCAGCTAGTCCTTCAGTCATACGAGGTACCTTTCTAGTGTATCATTCTTGGGCTAATGGTCTTGTTGACACCAGAGCATCACGTTCTTTCATCTCATCTGCATTTTCATCTGCACTGGAGTTAGAGGTAGATGTGTTGAGTGAGGCCTTGTACGTAGAGACACCGTTAGGTGAGGTTGCTGCGTTGAGACTCGTTTGTAGAGATTGTGATATGGAGATTGCCGGCTACCGTTTGGTATTCGATTTCATTGTGGTTGATATGTTGTCGTTCGATGTTATCTTAGGAATGGATTGGTTGACGACCTTTCGCGCCTACATTGATTGTGACCGGCGACGGGTGTTTGTTTGCACTCCGGTGGGAAATTCTTTTTATTTTGTGGGTGACCGGGACAGTGGTTTAGCACTTAGACCTCTTGGGTCACGAGGCCGTGGTAGCCTTAACCTCCTTTTCTCTGCCCTACCTGTAGGTGAGGTTGGTCCCATTCATGGAGGTCTTCCTCCTGTTGTCTATGAGTTTCCAGATGTGTTCCCAAACGAGTTGTTTGAGCTTTCGCCACGGCAAGTGGTTAAATTTTCTATAGATCTTATCCCGGGGACTACCCCCATTTCTATGCCTTCATATAACTTTGCACTGGCTGAGTTAGTGGAGTTGAAGGTACAGATTCAAGAGTTGTTAGATAAGAGATTTATACGTCCTAATGTATCACCTTGGGGGGCCCCGGCGTTGTTTGGAAGAAAGAAGGATGGATCGTTACGTCTTTGTATAGATTATCGTAAGCTGAACCACGTGATCGTTAAAAATAAGTACCCCATGCCACGAATCGACGACTTGTTTTATTAATTGAAAGGTTCTTGTTGTTTCTCAAAAATTGATTTGAGATCGGATTACCACCAACTACGAGTTAAGGAGGAAGACATTCCCAAGACGGCTTTTCGTACACGTTATGGGCATTTTGATCTTATAAATCGAATTTTTCACCCTTATCTTGACCGGTTTATAGTGGTATTCGTGGACGACATTTTGATTTACTCCTCGTCAGAAGAAGAACACGAGGAACACCTTCGAATCGCCCTACAATTGTTACGAGAGCATCGATTGTACGCCAAGTATGATAAGTGTGAATTTTGGTTATCAGAAGTGAAATTTCTAGGGCACGTAGTTTCACGGGATGGAGTAGCAGTGGATTCATCTAAAATCAAGGCGGTGATGGAGTGGGAAAAATCGAAAAATGTGTTTGAGATTCGAAGCTTCTTGGGGTTGGCAGGATATTACCGTCAGTTTGTGAAAGATTTCTCAAGACTTGCAGTGCCTTTAACACGCCTTTCGCGGAATGGGATCAAGTTTGTATGGGACGATAGTTGTGAGCTTGCCTTTTTTACGTTGAAGACGTTACTAACAAGTACGCCCATTCTGACTATTCTAGAAAGAGGACTCGGTTATACCGTCTATTGCGATGCGTCCCATGAGGGATTGGGTTTTGTGTTGATGCAACTAGGTAAGGTGGTGGCCTATGGATCGAGACAATGGAAGGTTCACGAGAAAAACTATCCTACGCATGATTTGGAGCTTGCAACAGTGGTATTTGCTCTTAAAATTTGGAGGCACTACCTATACGGGGAACGCTTCGAAGTATTCTCAGATCATAAAAGCTTGAAATATTTGTTTTCACAAAAGAATTTGAATATGTGTCAAAGAAGATGGATGGAGTTCATGGGAGATTATGATTTTGACCTCTAGTATCACCCAGGCAAGGCTAATGTGGTTGCCGATGCCCTCAGTCAGAAATCCTTGAGTACGATAACAAGAATAGCAACCAATGAATGGAATATACTTGGAGCAGTTGGAGAATATGATCTTCATTTAGGGAAGTTTGATGGGGAAGTCGCTTTGTATACGATGATTTCTCAACCTACTCTTGTTCATTGCATTGTTGAGGCACATCAATCAGACACTGAGAGTTTTATGTTTCGGGAACGAGTTTTGAACGGTGAAGATACCATGGAGTGGACAATCCACTCCGATCAAAGCTTAAGGTTTGCTGGAAGGATCTTTCTGCCAGAAACACTTCGAAAAGACATACTTCACGAGTTTCATCACTCTCGATTGGCGGTACATCCGGGCAGCAAAAAAATGTATCATGACATACATAGACAATTCTGGTGGAAAGGTATGAGGAAAGACGTTGCACTCTTCCTTTTGCGTTGTCTCACTTGTCAACACGTGAAAGCTGAGCATCAAAAACCAGCGGGTCAGTTGCAACCGTTACTAGTGTCAGAGTGGAAATGGGAAAATATCGCCATGGATTTTGTCTCGGGCTTTCCTAGGTCGCTGAAGAGGTATGATGCTATATTGGTTGTGGTGGACAGGTTAACCAAATCGGCACACTTTCTACTGATCTGCATGGCAGATTCAGTTGAGAAGCTTAGCAAACTCTACGTACGGAAGATCGTTAGGCTCCATGGGGTATCTATTTCTATTATTTCCGATCGAGATCCTCGTTTCACATCACATTTTTGGCAGAGTTTACAGTCGGCTATGGGAACAAATTTACTTCTTAGCAGCGCTTTCTATCCCTAGACGGATGGCCAGTCAGAGCGCACTATCCAGATACTCGAGGATATGTTATGAGCGTGCGTTTTAGATTTTCGTGGGTCGTGGGAGGACCATTTACCATTGGTAGAGTTCGCCTATAACAACAGTTACCAATCGAGCATTGGAATGGCGCCTTATGAAGCACTATATGATAGAACTTGCAGATCACCCGTGTGTTGGACTGATATTGGTGAGACAGCCGTGTTAGGGCCCAAGTTGGTGCGTGAAACCATAGAAAAGATCGCCGCGATCCGTAAACGTTTAATGACCGCACAAAGCCGTCAAAAGAGTTACGCAGATAAAAGAAGGAGACCATTAGCGTTTGAGGTGGGAGACCACATGTTTTTGAAGGTTTCGCCACAGAAGGGTTTAATGAGATTCGGCAAGAGTGGGAAATTATCACCGTGCTTTATCGGCCCGTTTGAAATCCTTGATAGAATTGGAGAAGTAGCCTACCGTCTAGCCTTGCCACCACAGTTAGCCTCCGTGCACAACGTTTTCCACGTGTCTATGTTGCGAAAGTATGAACTAGATCCATCCCACGTCTTAGATTGGACCGAGTTAGAGGTTGACGATGACGTTACCTACGAGGAAAGATCGATAGAGATTCTTGACAGTAAAGAGCAAGTCTTGCGGGGGAGAACCATTCAATATGTGAAGGTGTTGTGGCATTATCATGGCATCGAAGAAGCTACTTGGGAACGAGAATCATAAGTTCAAAGGAATTACCCCGAGTTGTTCAATCCTTGAGGTATGTGTGATTTCGTGGACGAAATCTCCTAAGTGGGGGAGATTGTAGTAACCCGGACCTTTCTAATTTTGTATTTTAATGAAACCATGTTTATTATGTTTTGTGGAGATGTTTGGGGAGAGAGAATCACGTGTAAAATTTAGTTTTGAGCTTGTATGTGTTCGTTTGTGATGATTAAAGGTGGAATTTTTGCAAAAAAAAAAAGTGTAGCCAGAAGACAGGTTGCGCGGGTATGATTCAATTTCAACCTTAGTAAGTGAGAATTTCAGCTCAGGGTTGACCGCTTGAGTGGTAGGGTCAACCCTCGAGCGGTGAGGTGGCAGAGAGTTCTCGGGTATGGGACTGCTCGAGCGGTGGGGGTCTACTCGACCAGGCTGTCGCGGACCTGATGTTTTAAAAATGAGCGTGGACCTTCTTTTTCCTCACTTTCTCCTTATGTCTCTCTCTCTAAAGTTTGGGTGAGTGCTAGGGTTTGGGTTTGAGAGATGGTAAGGGCTTGTTTGGCTTCTTGGGGTAGGTTTCTTTGCCTTCCTCTCGGTGGTTCATCCGTTGAAGACTCGATCTTAGCTTTGGAGACATTGTTCTCACCACAAGATTGAAGATTCAAGTGATTGGAGTTCATCCAGGGTCTTTCCTAACGGTTCTAGCGTTAAAAAGGTAGGATTCAAGACTTTCTTTGAATTTTTAGTGATATGTGTTGTGTTTTCTAGTTTATGAACCTGAAGATATGAAGTTTGTGATTTTCGAAACCTTAAACTTGAATTCGGTAATAAAGAAGGCTAAACCTTTGATTTGTGAAGGATTTATCTTTAATTCATCTCAAAATTGTCCTCTCTTGTGTTTGGAGTGAGGAATGAGAACCTAGGGTTTGTGTTTGGGGTTAAACAATGGAAATGAAATTGGGGATTCTGGGTTTGAAGGGGTTGTAAGATGAAATTGATATGATTGATGGTTCAATTGAAGGTTATTATTACTTATTGTGATTTAACTCCATGAAGTCATGTAACGTATATTAATGTCAAGTTAAAGTGTTACATAAAATCAATGAAATTGCGAACTTGAAATCATATTATGATTAATTCGGTATTGAGTTGAGAATAATGGAAATGTGGATAGTGAAATTGTATAATGAAATGTATTGGTGAGAGGAACCATTTGGGTTGGACTCATGTGTGTGTGTTGTGTTATGATATGTTTAAAAGGACCAGTTTCTGAATTATTTAACGTTGGGCATGAGTTTCTCCTCGGTGAAAGTCCAAAAAACAACGTAGATTGGGTTCTCTGCCTGTTGGCTAGCAACTAGAGAAGGACATATTCGGGTTCTCTGCCCGCCAGCTGATGACGGGAAAGGACGTAGTTGGGTTCTCTGCCCACCGGTTAGTGACTGGGAATAGACGTTAGTCGCGTCAGGGTATAGAACGTACCATTACCTCACGGGGACCGTGTGGCCGGATTGAGGGTAATGCTACATGGGTCTACATGCTCGTCCGACGCCGGTACCTACGATTTGAATTATGAGTTGATGAAACATAAAATGGGTTGGTAAAGCATGTTCATATGTGTGTGAGTAGCAATGAACTAGGATCGGGGGACACCTCAATTTGGTAACATGATAAAATGACAAGATGGTTGGGTTAATATCGAATCGTAAGATAGATGAATAAATGATAAATGATGATTATTCATATAAGTTCGACAAGAAAACGTGGGGTAATAATATTTCTTTATGAAACCCGATTATGTAAGGAAAACTCATTTAAGAATAAATACTATGGAGTGATTTATTTTGTTCATTCATCTTGCATAATCATCTTCGCATATCATGCATATGTTCATAGTTAGCCTTGTTCCTATGAGCTTCGGCTTATGTTGTTTAACAACATTTCAGGTGACGGTAGAAAGAGGGCCATGGAGTAAGATCAGTTGTCGGGAGCCTTTTTGGGAAAGTTAATAGGATTACATTATTTCGTTGGATAGTTAGTTTTTCAGAAATGAAAGTGTAAAGATGTAATCTTTGAACGGTTGGATGAATGTAATTTTGAACCAAACTATTATTGTAATACCTTAGGGTCACACTTTCATGGGATGCATGCATGTGAGGACGTTATACTTTTGATTGAGTTGGTTTTTTGATCTTTCAAAGAATGACTCTGGCAGAAATTTCTTTTTGGTTTACAATGGATGATGTTTTCTGTTCTCAATTATGTATTTTCCTTCCTTGGGTTTTATCCTCTCAAAACCAGTTTAGAAAATCAATCTTTTGAACCAGGTTTTCTTGAATATAAGCGTTTTTCACAGCATTTCAGCAAAAACTCTCGGGTGTGTCACCGCTCGAGCGGTGGCATGACTGCTCGAGCGGTCTCTGCTGGATTTCAAAGTTGGAAATTTATTTTTTATGGACTAAGTTTCTTATAAGGGATCCTAAGGCATATATTGGTTATTCAAAAGTGTGATTTATGAAGAAAGGGTTTTCACATTGGGTTAGCTTCGGACTACATTTGGTTTATATTATTAAAACGGGTCAGGGGTGCTGCATTGTGGATACCGAACATTGATCAGAACTTCAATAGGAACTACACCATACTCTCTAGTATACGGCACGGAAGCTGTGCTTCCCATTGAGGTGGAAATCCTCTCACTAAGAGTAGCGGCTGAGGCCAGTATTCCAAAAGCAGAATGGCAATGGAACTGGATGGAAGAATTTCTCTTGTTTGATGAAAGAAGGCTGCCAGTTCTGTTTAATGCACATGGATACCAAAGGAGAATAGCTCGAGCGTTCAATAAGAAGGTCATGATCCGAGACGTTAGTGAAGGAGATTTGGTTCTTAAGGAAATCAGAACTCCTATCTTTGACCTGAGAGGCAAGTTCAAGCCAAACTGGTCCGGACCGTTTCTCATCAAAACCGTCATGACCGGTGGTGCAGCCATTATTATGAATTTTGATGGCAAAGGATTCTCCACTCCAGTTAACCTTGATTAACTCAAAAAGTAATATCCTTGAGGTAAAAATAAAGATAAGATAAGAGCTCGCTGAATTGAAAACCAAAAAGGCAAAAAGTTAGAGCAGCCCGCAAGGCTGAAAACCCGAAAGGGTGATCTTAGCAAAAGTTAAGGCATTACAAAAAGGAGAGTGTCAATACCTGAGTAAAAATCGAGCCCGAACTACGTTATGGCCTGATTCCATCTTTTTGGGATACGTAGGTAGCATCTTTTGAGAAGTCCAGCCACATTATGTGTTTTAAACCATTTTGAACCCGAGTAAGGCCAATGCAAATTTATCTTTGAATTCTGATAATAGAGTCGTTCAAACATTGGATAAATTCAAACAATTCTAAGCATAAAGTGGGAGTTTCTCATTGCTTTAATTAGAGCTACAAAGTTTTTTAAAGGGAGGGCACGCAAGTCCCAAACTCTACAAACAAAAGAGAAAAGGTATGAAATCTTTAAGACAAAGCAGGAGGCCTCAAATCCTCCTCCTCTTTGCTGCTTATTTTCCTTCTTCCTTGTCCTTCTTCTCCCAATCCTGCATCAGCCATGTCTTGTATTCTGTAGAAAGCTCGGGACATTGCAGCTCCTGCATCTCCATACGTGAACGAGAAGGCCTGACATCCTGATACTGTGCTAGAAATGGAGGCAACAATGCAGAAGAAAATAAACAGCCTCGAATACTGGGAAAAATAATCTGGCTTTGCCCGAACTGCCGCATGATCCTATGTGGATAATAGAAGGTAGTTTGACGAAGACCAATCAGTAAAACGCTAGGGTGATTCATAGTAGTCAGAGTCATGGTAGGGATCCGCCACTAGGGGCACTGCCAGGTTATATCTGGGCAAGTCAGGGATGAGAGATATTGTCACCAGGCTACCTCAGTGTCGCATATCTGATAACAGGGGCTGTAAAGGAAAGAGGCAGCACTATGTCTATCAGTAGGTGGTTTCTGCACAAGATTTACCTTCTCCATCAGCCAAATCTGCAGCAAAAGTTAGAATAGTAAGAGAAAAGCTTTGTAATGTGATGGAGAGTTTGGTGAAGAGTAAAAATGTTAAGCTTATCTGAAGAAGTAAATGGCTGCCAGCAAAGGTGGTGGTCTCACCACGATGAACAACATCTAAACCCAGTAGTGTCTCGGCTAAAACAAGTGGAACAAAGTCTCTCCCCATCCACATCTGACCAGCAATGTCAATTAGGGCGCAACTAACCCGCCCATCAGAAGGGACATGAAGATGATGGGCAAGAAGACAGAAGCAAAGTGCATAGCGTCGCCGCAGCTAAAAGTTGAGGTCATTGAGGTCGCCGGTAGGAAGAAATCTATCAAAGATCCAAGGTATGTCGAGATAGTCGTTCTGTGTCAGAAGAGAGGCCTGCATCCTAGATAGACCACAAAGATGTATCATCTGCTGTCGAGTCGAGAGGAAGAAAGTGGGAATAGCAATGGAGCTTCGTGGGGCCAAATCCAAAATAGCAGTGAACTCCTCCACAGTGGGACAGAGTTCTTCAAGGCCAAATCGAAAGACATGAGACTGCGGATCCCACAGTTGTCCAGCAGCTACTAGTAAAGATCTGTTAACTCTCGCAGCCCTCAACGAGAAAAGAGCATTAAGGCTAAATAGGGCGATGTTTAAATGTTCGATATGGGAGAATGCCTTAATCCATGCAGAAAAGGAAGAAGCCATCTGAGTCGGAGTAACAAAAAATGGGGCCTCCAAGGCTGTATTTATGAGGCAAGAAAAGCGAGAAATCAAAATTTTGGCAAAAGGAACGTTCAATGTGGCGACCGCCACCTTGGATTTGGCGATCGCCAACTCTAAAAAGCATAGTATAGTGACATCATCCCTTTGACCAGGTGGCCGCCATGTTGTAACTGGCGACCGCCATGTCAGCATTTGTGGAAAATGGCGACCGCCATGTTGACACTGGCGACCGCCATATTTAAAGGTGGCAAGCATGTATCAGTTTATGGTGTTTGCATTCTGTGTAAGTTTTGACATCTGTATTATGCATCCATGACAGCTTGAGCAGTAAATGAAACAGTGGATGAATATCAAGTAATAAAAGGCACGAAGGCCCAAAATGCATCAAAAGTGGTAGAATGTTTCAAAATGTAACCGGGGCACCCAGACCCAACAAAACGGTAAACAAGGGCACACAGGCCCATAAGTGTATCAAACTGGGGCACGCAGACCCATTAAAATAAAGTGTATCTGAAAGTAAAAGTGTTAGGGCTGGTATACTAAAAACCATATTTTTAGTATTTAATTTTATTTTTTAATAAAATTACTTTTTCATTTTATGAGAATTTTTATAAGTAATGTATGTATATCATTTATTTGTTATGCATGGATGTTTGATATTCTGTATAGAATTTAATCTAGTGTGTAGAGTACGGCTTACACACAGAGAACCAGATTTTAGGTTCTTGCAGAATATAATTTTTATGTTCACAGTTTAAATGGAAATGGACATACCATCGATACAACTGTGACACAGAGTTTTAGTAGGCCTGCCTTGGTTCTGGAGAACAGATAATAGCGTCGTCTATTGTTTCAACTCTTTGTGCCAGTACACTTTGTGTGTATTGAATGGGACATTTGTGTTGGAAATGTATACTGAAAAGTCATGCCTTTTATGTATTTTATTCTAGATCCCTGACATATTAATGAGAAACATTTGAGATGATTTTGCGTTCGTGGTCTCATATTTATATTTGTAATGAATGAATGCATAGTCCGTATATTCTGTTTAGTATTTGACTCGGTGCGTGCTACGTGGAAGATCGGGTCAAAGGTTCTGATAGATTATACAGGTATGCTCACAATCGCAATGGACCCGGACATTCCGTTAGTATGATTTTAGTACATCGCTATAGTAGCGGGTCTTGACTTGGTCTAACGGATCAAATTCAGGTTTAAAGAATCCGATGTTCGAGCTCGATGTGTTATTACACTTGGAGTGTATTGAGCGGGATCAACGGGATGATCGATTCTATACTGACTATATGAATTTATCCACATCCCGT